>OZ008364.1:8902885-9055385 GCA_963931975.1 Cataclysta lemnata
GGCGCTCCGCCTTCTGCGGGACCGGACGTTGTTGAGCGCCTCACAGTCGGACGCGGGCGGCGGCAGTGCAAGACTCAACTGCGCCATACACTATTGCGAAGGACTGAACTGCGGCAGTACGGGGCTGCGACAGGACTGAACTGCGACACACGATATTTTGCGATATATCGTGATTTCACATAACTAACTAACTGACATAGATCGAAATGAGTTTATTAATAAGTTGGTTAGGTTAGGTTCTTACATAAGCCAACGAACAGCAGGAGCCGAGAGAGCGAACCGAGCGTGCCGCGGTATCGGGCGGCAAGTGCCAGTAACTGAGGAAGGATGTTGTGAAGGACCTAGGTGTGTACTTTGACGACAAATTGACTTTCCGCACACATTATGACATTATTGTTAAAAGAAGCCGAAAGCTCATGGGATTCATAATAAGGACCACTAAAGACTTCAAAAATTCTCGTAGTGTTCTGTGTATTTATTTTAGCCTTGTTAGGAGTATTTTGGAATACTGCTGTCCTATATGGTCTCCATTTTATAATGTTCATACCGATAACATTGAAAGGGTTCAGAAGCGGTGTTTCAAATATCTTTCCTATAAACTTGGTCTTGGACGGTCGCTCAAGGACTATAAATCAAGATTGGCTCACTTTGGTGTCTCACCCTTGCATACCCGTCGTGATAGATATGACCTGCTTTATCTTCACAAGATCTTGCATTCCGCTGTCGATGCACCCGACTTACTAGGATCTTTAAAAATTAACACCCGATTTAAATCTCGTCGTCCCCACATTTTCCATATTCAGGTACATAAAAACAATACATCCTATTATAATCCCATAGTAAGAATGTGTCGGACTTACAACGGTTTGGCTGATGGTGACAGAGACATAGATATATTTGATGGCAGATTCTCATTATATAAGAAAAAAGTCTCTAAATTGCTATGTAATAACTAATTTATTTATTTTTTGTTGTAAATCCTAATTTGTCTGTCTAATTATTGTATTTTTTTTTTCTTTCTTGCTTTTTGTTTTTGTTATTTTTGCACAATTTCAATCAATGAATTGTCATTAAGATAACAAACTACATACATTTCCGTTTAATTTTTCATGCTGTGTACACTAAATTTAGATTACTGTCTCGAATTGTATATGGTATACTTAATCTAGTCGTATATTGATGGTAATCTGTCTGTGTACCCATTATAAATAAATAAATAAATAAACTCTTCTGTCGCAGTTCAGTCCTGTCGCAGTAGCGGGCAGTTGTAACGTAGGCAACATAAGGCTTTAAGCCCCACTCGAGCAGCAGCGGTGGCGGGACGGTGGCGGTAGCGAACCCGAACCGCGCTGGTTCGAATAATGTCCTCATGTTACCTACGCTTCGACTGCCCGCCACCGCTGACCACGTCTGTCTGTGAGACGCGTTAACCGCCTCTGTGGTCTAGTGGTTCGCCCACCGGAATTAAGATCCAGAGATCCCGGGTTCGATCCTTAGGGTGGTACAAATTTGTACTCGGTTTGGTTGGTACTTGGACTTCTTTTGAGTCCGCCTGGCTAGCTAACACCGTCTTATCAAAAATTGTTGACAGCATTATTGTATTCCGACAATTGTGATAAGATAGCCAACCCCTATGTGGTTCCAGGTGAGGCTCGTTCCATCGCATCTTTGGCCCTTATGGTCACTTATCATCAGGTGAGATGAAGGGCAAGAGCTTCCTTGACAAGCATAAAAAAACCCTCACCACTTTCAACTGTCACACTGATCACCAGCTCCAAATCGACCAAGTAGGATTCCCTGAAGCTCTATCCTCTGGGATTAAGATGGGTTTGGTTTGAAAATTCCTGTGATCCTGAGGTCCCAAACTAAAGAATTTTTCGGAGTGGTGTACGCTCGTTATTGATATAGTTACACTTATGAATCATCAAGTACCCATTCAGTCATAATTATAATGGTTTATGTAGATGATTTTCGACTGAGTTCATTATTGATTATCACACAACATGTGGCAATAAATGATATGACTATGTACTTTACCCCTTAAACCAACTGAATAAAATAGTAAGCGAAATACAAATATCTAGTAGTAGTAACACCTTAAATTGCATTCCATCCACAGAGAAGGCCTGAGTCCTAGCCAGTGGAGCCAAAAAAAATGATAGGAGATCGCTACCGCAGTAGCTTTGGCTGCGATTGCGAAAACTAAGCATTGTTCTAAGGCCGGTCATTAGATGCGTGACCAAAAATGTATTATCTCAAGTTCGGAAGCTTCGGAAGGCAGGGCCGTTGGTCCCGGCTGCATCTGCATCGTTAGTACCCACCAACCCGCACTGGACGAGGCCATATCGTTCCCTTCATAGGGATGCCCGTGCCCCAGCAGTGCTTACATGGAAAGGGCTGGTGATGATGGTGATGATGATGACTCACCTTGGGCGGCGGCTTCTCATAGTCCTGGCTGCTCCGCTTCTTCCGTTCCTCACTATCTCTAAAGACGTCGTCTACTCGACTTTGTACCATCGTTTCGTTATCAGTCTCTTTGGTGGCCGCGCTGTCTTCGGGCGTGACTAGGTGCCGGTTCTCTTCGATACTGGTCTCCAAGTCGTTGTAGGAAGGTTCATTGTCGAATGGGTCAGGGTCGGGGTCTTCGGAAGAATCCTGGCGCAAGAAAATATTAGGTAAGCAAACTTTTGCAAGAAACTACTTATTCGCATTATTAAAGCTCTACAAAGTATTATTAGTTACTGAATATGCCAGTTTTTCAATCTATACTAAACCAGTGCCGGTGGGTTATGGCCCATTCTTCCAGTAATATTGCTGTTGATGATAATGAGGTCTCAGTTGTTGTTTATGAGTTGTATCCCAAACAGTACTTAGAATATATTCATCTACCAAGTTACATCATACATTTATAATGACACGGCAGATAGCTCCAATCGACTTGATGGTAAAAGGATGATGAAGGTCGTATGCAAGATCAGTTAGATCAGAAATAGTAATTTAGCTACACTCATGCTGTTTATCACTAGCAGTACATTTCGACCCACAAAGTTACAGCTGATGACTCCAATCATCTGATGGTAAATGAATCAGGAAGTCTGTAATGCAAGACAAGTTAGGTCACAGAGAGATTTGCTGATCTATGTGGTTTTATCCTGACAGACTAATGAGGAAGAAATGATCCAATGGGATCGATCCAGCAAAGTACTTGTGGCAATCTAGCTCACTACAGAAACACTAAATTGTATTAGTAATCCACCAACCCCCGAGCACAGAAACGCTACTCAAATTTTGAGCACTGCTTATAAAGTAAAGTTAATACCTTTCAGAATTTGTATGGAAAATCGTCAAAATTGACAATACTTGAAGGTTAAGCAGGACTCAAACATTGAGCAGCGTTTCTGTATTCGGGGGGTAAGCCTAATAGCTCCAAAAGACCTTCAGACTTCCAGGTTTCTAGAGCTGGAGGCCTAGCACGGGACGTGGACAAAATCTCTTCAGGGAAACGAAAATATTTACCTCTCGCTCTAACTCCCACTAAATCCCGAGACAAACCACTGTAAAGCGGTTGAGAGAGATTTTGTCAACGTCAGGAAGACTTACATGTAGGACAGGGTAGAGGGGGGCGTCGCTCACGAGCTCGCCGGCGGCGAGCGACGACTCGAAGTCGTCTGCCCATTGCGCGCTCGCTGGGGGACCTGCCGGACAACACGCCTTACAGACACGCAATAGTCACTTAATATTATTTATAACCATTTATTCATAAATACTTATGCTTAATATAGAATAGAATATACTTTATTGTACATCAACATTTTGAACTTAAAGCTAAAGGCTCCTCCTTATTATAAAACATGGACTAAAGTTAGTCATGGTTTAAAATCGATGCTCACTCTGTCTTTCAATCAGCAAATAAAAAATGACAGCATCAGTTTTAAGTTACGACTAATTTGAGTCTATGTTTTATAATAAGGAGGTTTATGTTAAACGATAATCAATGGGCCGTCTTATCGCTACGAGCGATCTCTTCCAGACAACCTTCGGATGGACAGGAAAGAGAGAATACGTAAAGAGAGTACAGTGATGAATCAATAATGAATAATAATAAAGGTACTTAGAGATAATGAGAGTTTAGTTGGAATTTTTCCGCACTTAGCCTCTTGATTGGGTAATTGTGCGGGTCTGCTTTTAGAATTCTACTCCAACCAACCCAGATCATCCCAAAAAGTTAGCAGACTTTTGAGGCTGCTGCTGATAATAAGAGCTATTTTTCGTCTTTTTAATAACCACCAACAACAGCATACAGCAAAGAGGGTTGGTCAGGCATGGATAGGATTGTTATCCTAATCACTCTCCGTTCATCGGTCTCTTGACATGGTCAATTCCGTCTCTTTTCTATACATTCATTCATCACTGGCACCTTTCCGGTGTGATGGATGATATGAACCAAAAGGGAGTGGATGGCTTGATGACGTCTGTCCGATATGAATGGAAGAGGAAACATACTGCGCCGACCCCAGATGGACTGGGAACAGGGCAAGAAGAAGAAATATACTTAGTTCTTGTATAGACCCTTCGTGACCGGGTGCTTTATTTAGCAGATTAGCCAGAAGGCTCCGACAAGGATCTCCCGAGTAACTTAATCACGTTCAAAACTCCTTAACTCAATTTATCTAAACTCTAAAAATACAGGGGAATTAATTTTTACCGGCGTCCGTTCCCGTTCGGGAACGGCCGGGCGTCGCCAATTGAGTTACCGGGTCTCGTCCCACAATTTCTTTTTCCGATAAAATTGCGATTCTGGTTCGCGGAGCCGACGTGTGTTTAACCATCCAATTTTGCCGGGGTCCATTAAATAATGATAAATTCAACTCCATTTTGGAGAAGCGAAAAATTAAACCTGAAAAAAGATGGTAAAGATTCCGTGCCGGCTCAAGGTGAGCAGACAATGAGCGCTTCGTAGCGAATCGTCCATCTATTGATTTCGTAAAGCGAAGTACACACAATGGAACTGTAATATCGGTTTTCTGAGCACGCACTCGATAAACTCAGCGGAATATTCCGGTGTACTAGCGAATCGGTTTTAATGAAAACTATTTTATATTCCGACAAGTTCGTGCGCAACCCTTCTGCAGTGTGAGACGGTGGCGGGGACGGGCGCGCTGGATGTTGGCGGGGCGGGGGGTGCGGGAAGGGCATCCCCCGCCCCCGCCAACATCGAAGGGCGCGCACGAAGTTGCCGGGCTATAAGAACTCATTCAATAGCTCGACGGCCGGCTTGGTCGAATGCTCAGATTGCTGGGCATTGGCCAGAGGTCCCGGGTTCGAATCCTGGTAGGGGCAAATTTTGTGATAAACAAAAATATTTGTTCCCGAGTCATGGTTGTGTTAATGTTTATGTAGTATATTTTCAACATCTATATACCTACATAATTATATTAAAAATATGTCCGTCGTCTAGTATCCATAACACTAGTGCTTAGGCTACTTACTTTGGGCTAGATGATAGGTGTGAATGTAAAAATATTTATTTATTTATTAGTTAAAAATACATACATACATAAATCACGCCCATATCCCGGAGGGGACAGGCAGAGATGAATCAACACCCACGCTTCGCCAACCAGGATAGGTTCCATGTTATAAGTGTGTATGGGGCACTACTATCTTGGCTAATAACTTGCTTTCCGAAGAACGGAGGAACTCGAGATAATAAATTTTTGGTCACCCATCCAAAGCAGTGGCACGATATCTGTAGATGATTTTCCCATTTTCTCTTCAGGTTCTTAGATGACCATAGGTCGAGAATTATCGCTCGCGTTATATATATAATGTCCGTTATCAGATAGCCTATAGCCTTCCTCGATAAACAAATAGAATTCTTCAATTTGAGTCATAGTTTCTGAGATTAGTGCGTTTAACCATACAAACATACGAACTCTTCAGGTTTATATTATTTAGGGCCTGTTTCACAATCGACAAGTAAGTTCGAAGTAGCTTACTTTGCAGTTCAATTGACATATATTTCATATTACAACTTTCAAAAGATCTGCGAAGTAAACTACTTAGAACTTACTTGTCGATTGTGAAACAGGCCCTAAGAGTATAGATTACAAAGCCTCACAACGCTTGAGACATCGGACAAATACGCGGCGTCTCTCTTCAACCACCCACGCCAAACTGACTCAGTTCGGCCTGAACGGATTCGTACAAATACGGGCCTCATACATCGTTTTACCTTCAGTTCTACATGACCGTATGCAAATCCGTATCGTATGTGTGTAATTTGTCATATACGATACGTTCTGCTCTTCCGGTCAGGCCGATGTGAACGATTATCTTCAGTCCATCCGGCCGACTGACGCGAGCTTTCCTTCAAGCCACATTACACACACACGCTACGTATTTGCATCCGGTCAGGCAGAACTGAAGGCGGAAATGCCCGTGTATGGGGCCCTTTAGGAATGTGAATGGATAGCCGGCAAATGCACCAAATCGTTCTCCGATAAACGCGATAATTACCGCTAACGTCGCGCCGTCTATCTTTAAATTCACGTCATTAATTCGGGGCTCGAGAACTGGTCCATTAACCAGGGATAAACATCTAGCGGCGCCACGCGGCGTTTGCACAGCGCGACTGAATCGGGAGTTTGCTAGACGGGCATGCCCGCCAGGCATTTGACCACCTCCGTGGTCTAGTGGCTCGCCCATCGGAATGAAGATCCAGAGGTCCCGGGTTCGATCCCCAGGGGGGTACAACTTTGTGCTCGGTTTGGTTGGTGGTAGGACTTCTTTGAAGTCCGCCTGGCTAGCTACCACCATCTTATCAAAAATCTGTCACCATAATAATAATGGTTACAGCATTATTGTGTTCCGACAATGTGTAATAAGATAGCCAGCCCCTCTGTGGTTGAGGGTTCCAGGTGAAGCTCGATTCCATCTTCAGCCCTTATCGTCAACATGCCGCGCGGACTTCGTTTGTATATGCCAGACTGACTGTGACGGTCCTACACTAGGCAAACATCGCACAGACATATAGAAGCGAGGTCCGGCGGACATGTCTGCAGGCATGCCCGCGGGCATGTCCGTGTAGTGAATTCTGCTTAACTGCCGACGACACCGACGTAGGCCCGCTCGTCGGAACCCGTCTCTCCCGGGTGTCGTACAAGGCGACTAAGCCCCTTCTTACACTAGGCTACGCAAATCTTCGATATTCGACAATTTTAGTTCTTTTACGATGTGATGGATGATATGAAACAAAAGGGAGTGGATGGCTTGATGACGTCTGACCGATATGAATAGAACATACTGCGCCTACCCCAGATAAACTGGGAATGGGACAGGAAGAAGAAGATGTATGTGTGATAAGTATTAGAGCAAGCTTCGCGTTTTAATAAAACTTAAGTTTATACTTGTATATACGAGGGTCAGGTCAAGAGTAACCGAAACCGACGGGCATGCATGAAGAAATTGATGAGATGGGAGGAAGCGAAAGAAGTATGTAAGGATCGAAGTGATCTCTGCCTACCCCTGTGGGAAAAAGGCGTAACATAGTTATGTATGTATGATTAAGCATGGACTAAGCAAAATCGGATTGATCGTACGGATCCTAACTACGCCCCAAGAGCGACGTCGGCAGTTCCGAACGCCGCCGTTTTCTCGAGAAATTTCTATAATTCTATCGGAGAACTTTTATTCGCAGAGCGAAAGACCTTTGGACCGAGCTCCAACTTTCTGAAATTAGAAGCGTGCGTTCAAAAGGCGGAGTTGTCACGGACCGGATTGAATTATTTCTTAATAAGCAGCATTTAAAGTTGGGATCAAAGGGACTAATTGAATCGAGTGGATTGATCAGGCAGCGCGTGAATCTGAGAGATGCTGTCAACAGAGAAAGTTGGCTTCTAAGAGGAAACTTTCGCTTTTGATTGATATAGAAAGACAATGGCGCAGTGATTGCTAAGCTAACCTGTAATTGGATTTCGACTAAGAAACCGTGTGGTGACGGCAGAACAGACTGAGCATCTCTCCTGGGTGTGTGTCGTTCAAGGGCGACTAAGGGTTTTCTGAACCTCTAGAGACCATCGCACCCAAGGTTCACCACAACGTGGCGAGTGAAACGTAAATAATCGTGCCTTTTGTCTTCTTTAAAACCAACTTCTTCTTCTTGCCCTGTTCCCAGTTTATAGGTGTTTCCTCTTCCACCAATATGGGTCCGACGTCAAGCCATCCACTCCCTTTTGATTATATTATATCATCCATCAAACCGGAAAGGTGCTAGTGATGAGTGAATGCATAGAAAAGAGATGAAAATGAGACCCCCATGAACGGAGAGAGTCATTCGGATGACAACTTTACAATCCATACTGCTCAAGGTTTTGGCTTAGGTCTGGCTGGCCGCCGACCTGACACCAACCCTCTTTGAGTACACAGCGTATCGACACTGTCCTAAAATATTGTTAAGCACCGTTTTTAAGTTTAACAATATAAAACTCTAAATGTTAAGTTGGCTTGGCTAGCGCGGCTAGCTCGCCGCCATAAAACACTGCAGCTTTAAATAATTAAAAAATAAATCCCTACTAAAAAACCCGAGGAGATATTTCGGTACATTTGTCACTATCATATTTCACACAATCCATTAGTCCAATGTGGAGTTTTGTTTTGCAAAAAAAATCATATTTTTCTGGTCCTTCCAAAGTGTATTAATACTTCTCCGCTCCAAAATTGAGCCGACATTAACCAAGATGGATGGGGTCCTCAAAATATTACTGTACATTAATCTCTCGGTGCACAAGTTGATGTTTTATGTGTACTGGGGGCCGCGGGTTTGGCATGACACATCGCGATTATATCCCCGAAGGGGTAGGCTGAGGTGCATTAGCACCCACGTGTCGCCAATTGTGTTAGGTCCCATGTAATCGTTGGCGAGCCTATTGCCATATATCGGGCACATAAACCGCAGTACATTTATATTGCTAGATGGATGATGCCCATTACTCAATAATTGCTGTCTTTACCCTTAGTCGCCTTATACGACACCCACGGGAGAAATGGCGGTGGTGACAATTGTATTCTGCCGTGCCGTCACCACATGACATGGTGGCATGACGCCATATTTACACCATTTCTTGGTTGGCATGATCATCAACTGGACCACATGCCTTTCCTATTGGTGGAAGAATACAGGGAGAATGGGCCATAACCCGCCAAGTTGCCCCAGTGCGGATAGCTGGATTAAAGTTCGTAATTATAATTATTTACATTTAATTTTTGTGTAAAAATTGTGATTAGAGAAAGTGCGAACATAGTTATTTGTTGTACGTGAGTGCAAAGTTGTTTTTTAACCGCGTGCTCAATTTTGATGACCGAGCTAGCGAAAATTAGAATCCTGAGCGATAGCGAGGGAATCAAAAGAGCACAAGGTGAAAAATTTTTGCACTCGAGTGCAACACGTAACTTTTCATCCCCCCCAACGAGGAAATAGCAAAATACAAAAAAAAATCAAACACAACAGTTTCTGTTTTCACCCAGAAACTTCCACAACACCTTCCCATTAACCCAAACACACTCTCAACACCCACCCAGAAACACCCACAACATTCACACCCGCAATACACACCCATCCACTCAGACACACCCAAAAACACCCATTCACCCAGAAACACCCATTCACCCAGAAACACCCACAAAACACCCATTTACCCAGAAACACCCAAAAAACACCCATTCACCCAGAAACACACACAAAATACCCATTCACCCAGAAACACCCACAAAACACCCATTCACCCAGAAACACCCAAAAAACACCCATTCACCCAGAAACACACACAAAACACCCATTCACCCAGAAACACCCACAAAACACCAATTCACCCAGAAACACCCACAAAACACTCATTCACCCAGAAACACCCACAAAACACCCATTCACCCAGAAACACCCACAACATCAGACACCTACAACTTCCACCCAGTCACACCCACAATACTCACCTATC
Source organism: Cataclysta lemnata (assembly GCA_963931975.1). Taxonomy (NCBI): domain Eukaryota; kingdom Metazoa; phylum Arthropoda; class Insecta; order Lepidoptera; family Crambidae; genus Cataclysta; species Cataclysta lemnata. Next base: position 8,912,881 of record OZ008364.1, read on the forward strand.
CATTCAGGCACACCCACAAAACACCCATTCACCCAGACACACCCACAAAACACCCATTCACCTAGACACACCGACAAAACACCCATTCAACCAGACACACCTCCAACATCCACCCATCCACCCAGCCACACCCGCAAAATTTATCCAGACACACCTGTAAGTACCTAATAAAAATTACCGTCCCTAATGGAGTTCCGAGACGGTCAATCAGCTTGAGTCAAGCACGTTGATTTTCTGTATGTTTTTGTTCCGTTGCTAGCGTAAACATATCAAACAAACCTAAAAAGCTTTTAAATGCTTGACTCAAGCATCAAGCAAGCATTGTAGACGATCAAAATGTTTAAAGCAAGATTGACGCCAACCTGATTGACCGTCACGGAACGTTAACAAATTTATGACGTGAAAAGAAAATGGCGCGCGCAAAGCAAATTACAAAAAAAAGTACACCAAGAAGGTTCCGAGTCTGAGTTTTTAACAAATTAAAATAGGTTGCATGATAATTTCGGCACCATGGAGGTAGAAATAAATAGGTTGTTTTGAATTCACAAACTCATTGCACACGATGTTCTAAATTCAAATTTACTTTACCCTCTAGAGGATAAAAACGGCTTTTGCACTCAGATATCGAAAAGCAAAAACGCTTTTTCCGAGATGGTGGGATGAAAAATATATTCTTGATGCGGGAATCGAACCCGTATCCTCTGTAATGCGGGTAGATGCCGAGTGGTATAGGCATCAGCACGAGATCGATCTTTTTCTAAACACAATATTCTTCGTATGAACGTTCATAGTTAAATTTCCCAAAGTGAGAGCTCAAATATGAAATCCAGCAGATATATTTGATAATTCGGTTAGTTCCCCCATTTACGTTTTAGCGGGCATTAGAGCGATGGGATTATGGAATTAAACAGTTAGGCTGTGGGGGCGTGGCGAGCACGCGCGCGCATAATGAGATCGGGACAGATGAGATTAGGCGCGGGGCGTAGGTAGCGGAGATGATGCGAAACGTTAGTTTTAACGGTATCTGGCGTGAGTACATTGTCCTTTTTTTATTTTGACAGCAAAGAATAGGCTATATAGCTGTCAAAAGTGGCTTCTTATCATAAGGGCTTCTGAGTAGTTCAATAAGCTTGGCGTCAAGCACGTCGATTTTGGCTTGCTTCGAGCATTTTGATCGTCTACAGCTTGATGCTTGAGTAAACTGTTAAAGAGCTTTTTTATGTATGTTTGATTTGTTTGACCTAGAGACAGAACTGAAACACACAGAAAGTCAACGTGCTTAACGCTAAGCTGGTTGACCGTCTCAGAACCCCATTAAAGAAAGAAAGAAAGAAATACCTTTAATGATCTCACATATAAATTATTATTATTCGATTAGATTATACCATTTGAACCTACTATGACATAATATCGTTCAGGAGGACCTCACCACCTCCAGTATATCCTGACCTCAGCCAATTAGTACCACGTTCTACACTCGTAAATCTCCCGCGGTAGCACGTTTGGGGAATGCTGGGGGTATTTACGGTATTCCGTTTAGTGTCATCATCACCAGCCCTTTAATGTCCCCACTGCTGGGGCACGGGCCTTCCCTATGAATGGAAGAATATAGGGAGGTTGGGTCATAACTCACCATGCTGACCCAGTGCGTGTTCGTGGGTAATTTAAAGTAATTTAATTCCGTTTATTATGCGTGGCCGGTCATTGAATGGGTGACCAAAAATGTATTATCTCGAGTTCCTCCGCGCTTCGGAAGGCACGTTAAGCCGCTGGTCCCGGATCTGCAGTGGTTAATAATACCCACCAACTCATTTTCATTTTTCATTTTCATGTTCATGGGGCTAGTGACCTTGCAGGGTGGCGAGTGGATCCGGGTCAACGCCCTCGGGTACAATCATACCAAATAAATCATACATTGACTAGCCCTGGGTTCCGAGATTTCATCATTTTTATGTGTTACGGCGCTCCACTAACACTTTGAATCTGTGGTATTTTATTATTTTGAGGTCAAAACTTTATCGTTAAAGTTGACTTTTTCTTGTTCGTAGAGTCAGAGAGGAAACTTTGTATAGGACAAGTTTTTATTTTATTTTCTATAATAAAGGTGTTAATTTAATAATGGAAATATTAGGAGACAAGGTATGGTGGAAGATGTCGGGAAGGAATGTTAAAGAATATCGAAAATAATGGGAACATTAGAACACTACTTCCATTGTCTTCCATAGACGGACATACTTTTGCCAGAAATTAAATTATATTTTTTATGTATACGATAGCAAAAAAAATATGCAATACTCATTAAACTGTGACAACTGAATGGTAACCCTAATCGCTGTATACAGTCATATCAAATCAAATCAAATCTAAATTCGTTTATTCATATCTGGTATGATTACAATACACTCATGAATCTTCAAGACAAGAAATTTATGCCATCCGTTCGCAAACTACCAGGAGGCCCTGTCCTGAGAAGAACGGGCAAGAAACTCAGTCAGGTTTTTTCCTCCCTTTACATAAAAGTAATTTAAATTAATTAATAATTGGAAATTGAAAGATGTCAATAACTTACAACGTCAAGTAATAGAATGTCAATAAAGATACAAATTCTGAAGTTATCAACATCCTTCATTCATTCATTCATTTTTAAAATTCTCCCTATATTTTAGGGAAGGCAAAGGGTCTAGCCCATACAGCCAAGTCTTTAGTGTATATTTTATCTGTAGTCTTATGAAATAATGAGTGGGTGAAATGTATGAATGAAATGAATTTTACGTTAAAATATGGGTGCCACATATTTTAACGCATCTAGGGAGTGCTTGGCGCGAATTGAATGGTAACAGAGTTAATGATGGTGCTTGATGAAATGGATAAAACCACTTTTTATAGTGATCTTCACCACAACATCAAACACATCATGAGACTTATTTTCGATGATTCTGCATAATTGCACATCAACACGGATGCTTGTGCATCAAAATAACACCACTTTCACTGCACAAAATCCACTCTGTAACAATTTTTGAATTAGTGAAAATAAATCCGACTGACACCACGAACCGCGCCAAACACTCCTCAACATCCTTCATTACAACGAACACAATGTCTATTTCAAATAAAGAACACTCAAGGGCAATCGTTTAATCATACTGGATAAAGATATTTAGTATTTATATATTATGTAAAAGTTATTGATTCCAAGCATCTTTGTCATCTAAATAGTCCTGAATTTTATAGTACCCTCTTTTCAGGAGTTTTTTTTATATAGGGCTTAAATTTGTGTAAAGGCAGTTCAGTCACAGAATCTGGAATCCTATTAAAAAAAAGTATACATTTACCTTCAAAAGTATTAGCTACTTTGTGTAATCTTAGTCTAGGAAAGGAAAGTTTGTTTTTATTTTTAGTATTGCATTTATATATTTAACCTGACCGATGGTTGCTAACAATTTATTTCTCTCTGCGTTTATCTCTCTCGCTTCGTCGACCACTGACCGTGGTCGTGGTAATTCAGGAAGCTTCTAGGAAGCTTCTTCTTTTAATGATAGTCTGTGGTTGCGCTGTGGCGAAACGAGACATAGAACTAGTTCAGTTTTTGGCCGTGTGGTGACGGCAGAGCAGAATACAATTGTCACCACTCCCGCCACTCCCGTGGGTGTCGTACAAGGCGTAAAAGGGTGATAAGAGCTATGAGTTATGGGCAGCAGCGTTCCTCTTGTACCACCTAGCAAAATACTGCGATTTATGTGCCCGATAAATGGCAATAGACTCGCCACCTGTTACATGGGACCTAAGATAATTAGCGAACCGTGGGTGCTAATTCACGTCTGCCTACCGCTTCGGGGATATAGGCGTGATTTATGTATGCATGTATGTTTTTATGGTCTAAGTGATCATTGCCCGCAAATCTGCAAGGCGCTTTCAAAAGTTACCCCGAGGCTAATGACCCCATTTAATATTCACGAGTGCGAGAATCGAGTGCGGCGGCACGTAAGTAGATGAACCGAACAGAGCAAAAGCTTCCTAAGAACGCCGTCACACTAACCCTGACGTTATGCAACTGGCTGTGCGTCGTAAATCGGTTTTTTCCAGTCTCGCCCACTGACCTCTATTATACAAGTACGCTGGACTGAATACTTCTACTAAAAAGACAAACTTTTCTTGTGCCGATTTGAAGCGCCCCATCGAGCGGCAAGGGTACTATATGTGACGTTTGTTGCTTGTATTTGACATTACAAATGCATCTCTAATTAGTTCCGTGGACGTTCACCTTCGTACACCACTGCCATCAGCGCCAAAATGGCGAAAATCAAATTGGCTTCATTTTTTGGATGACAACCTTCAGTCCTGGATGTTTATTAGAGGTCAGTGCTCTCGCCGCGTGCGCGACAGCGGTCAGTGGTAACGCACACACGCCCCGCGTGCTTGTAGTAGTGCAGCCGTTTCGCGCGGTTGTATGAAGGTTATTCTCTGTTCCGTTTATTTACTCGTGTGGCGGCGGTTCTTTCGCATTATTTGCCCAGTTCATAATGTTCTTACATCAATCCCGGGCAAGGGCATTGAGGGGCGCGGTTGGGGTTTAATTTTTTTACTACCTGGAGATCACTGTCGAAGGTAAATCATTCTTTTTCTAGTCCATTCTTTTTCATGTTCGTTCTTTATCATGTTCATTCTTTTTCTAGTCCATTATTTTCATGACCATTACGTCTGTATAGTTCTCACCGTACGCTTTAATGGTATTTGCTAGCTGGTAAAAATAATAAGAGTACTAAGGTAAAATATGTCAAAATCTCTCAGTTCATTAGACCCAGAAAGACTTGATATAATTGTATAAGCACAAAGAAAAATAGGTAGCTTAGAAAAAGTTCGAACAATTATTCGTTGAAAACCACATCAAGACAATAATTTTTCGAAAGATTTCTAATTTAATTTTCTTTCTAATCTATTTTTCTTTGTAATTATTTTACCTTTTAAAACATAATGTACATGTATTATATACAGATATAGGTACAATAATCACAAAACGTACTGAAACATATTTTTGGATGAAAGCAGATTCCCATGTACCGCGATTCTCTAATTCCACCCGACGCCCCCAAATGGCTTGTCAAAGCAATATCTGATGGCTGATGATAATTCAAAGCGACGATACGAGCACGTGACGTCACGGGGACGTGACGTGTGCCGAGATCAGGTAAGGCCGCGTGCACAATGTTACTATGGCGCGGGGCCATTTTTATTTCTTTTAAGTTTGAGGAGGGTAGATGTCAGAAGGCCGTGTGGTGACGGCAGAGCAGAATACAATTGTCACCACCCCCTTCTCTCCCGTGGGTGTCGTACAAGGCGACTACAAGGCGGTAAACACAGCAATGAGTAATGTGCAGCAGCATTCCCCTTATACCACCTCGTAATATATCTACTGCGATTTATGTGCCCCATAAATGGCAATAGGCTCGCCACCTATTACATGGGACCTAACATAATTGGCGAAACGTGGGTGCTAGTTCACCTCTGCCTACCCCTTCGGGGATATAGGCGTGATTTATGTATTATTTATTATAAATGGCGATAGACTCGACAAAGTCCCTTTAGAAGCAAGTAAAAGATGGATGTCATCATCATCATCATCATCAGCCCTTTAATGTCCCCACTGCTGGGGCACGGGCCTTCCCTATGGATGGAAGAATATAGGGAGAATGGGCCATAACCCACCACGCTGGCCTAGTGCGGTTTGGTGGGTATTAACGACTGCAGATGCAGCCGGGACCAACGGCTTAACGTGCCTTCCGAAGCACAGAGGAACTCGAGATAATAAATTTTTGGTCAGTTTTTGGATGTATTGGGATGTAAGTTGGAAAAAATATCCCAAGTTAGCAAGCCGGCTACATATTCGAAATTATTGAGAATTATGTATACATTCAGGATATAGCGTTAACCTGACTTCCAATCACTTTCAATCGGTCCGGTCCTCTTTCAAGTCCAGTGTTAACCAATCAATATCTCTGGTCATCATCATCATCCTATAAAATGTCCCTCTGCTGCTAGTGCACTGACTTCCGCTATGCATGGTCGAATAATAGGAATCACGACGGCCATACTTTGAAGCTCTCAGGCTAAATTATTCTCAGCCACCCATCAGAGACTGGCCACAGCAATCATTACTTAGCTTCCGCAATCATAAGCTGAGCTCGTTTGGCTACGCTAAGGCTCATCGGATAAATAATAGCTACATTAAACCTTAACAAAATGGAGTGCCCTAAGTGTATTTTATTAAGAGAAATTAGAACCCTTATCTCAAGGTAAACGGAATTCTCTACGACACACGTCTACTAACTAGGTTACGTTCTTGACGCGGCCACATGAGTAAATAAACGGAACAGAGAACAACCTTCATACAACCGCGCGAATCGGTTGCACTACTACAAGCGCTGGGCATGTGTGCGTTACCACTGGCCGCTGTCGCGCACGCGGCGAGGCCAGAGACCTCTAATAAACAATGTACTCTGGACTGAAGGTTGTCATCCCAAAACTGAAGCCAATTTGATTATCGCCATCTTGGCGCTGATGGCACTGGTGTACGAAGGTGAACGTCCACGAAACTAATTAGAGATGCATTTGTAATGTCAAATACAAGCAACAAACGTCAAATTTAGTACCCTTGCTGCTCGATGGGGCATTTTAAATCGGCACAAGAAACATTATTGTCTTTTTAGTAGAAGTATTTAGTCCAGCGTACTTTTATAATAGAGGTCAGTGGGCGAGACTGGAAAAAAAAACTGGTTTATGACGCACAGTCAGTTGCACAATGTCAGGGTTAGTGCGACGGCGTTCTTATGAAGCTTTTACTAAAAACATACATAAATCACGCCTATATCCCCGAAGGGGTAGGCAGAGGTGAACTTGTACCCACGTTTCGCCAATTATGTTAGGTCCCATGTAATAGGCGGCGAGCCTATTGCCATTTAGCAGTGCATTGCTAGGTGGTATAAGAGGAACGCTGCTGCCCATTCGACACCCACGGGAGAGATTTGGGGTGGTGACAATTGTATTCTACTCTGCCGTCACCACCACACGGCATGCTTTCACTCTGTTCCGTTAACTACCCATGTGCCGCGGCGACGACGCGCCGTCGCGCGCTAATTGTTGCGTGCGGCGCGGGATGTCGCGCGACGAAGTCGTTAAGGGTAATTAGGAGACGCGCGACTTATTAATTATAAGTCGTATTAGTGTAAGCGCTAGTGTTGCGGTTTCAGAGTATGTCGCCATGATTGGCGTAACAGGCGCTCTTGCCTTGAAATTAGACATTTCACTTGAGGTCTGATGATAGATACATACATAAACACGGATGAGGTACGTTCGATATGTATCTGCCCGGACTGCAGAGGACGCGGGTTTGAATTTCGCACCAAGACTAGGTATAATTTTAATTAATTGTTTGTGATATATTTTCGGAAGGCACGTTAAGCCGTTGTCGCCGCTGCATCTGCAGTCGAAAATACCCACCATACCGCACTGGGAGAGCGTGGTGGGTTATGCCCGTTCTACCTCTATATTCTTCCATTCGTAGGGAAAGCCGGTACCCCAGCTGTGGGTACATTAGAAGGCTGGCGATGATTATGATGATACATACATACCTACGCCTTTCTCCCACAGGGGTAGGCAGAGATCACTTCTTTCCAAAGAAAGTGGAAAGAATCCTTAAATATTTCTTCTTTCGCTTCATCTAATCTCTTCATGCTTGTCCGTCGGTTTCGGGTACTCTTGAACTGGTCCCTTTTTATGAGACTTTCAATTTGATTGAAAGATCACTATTAAGTTGCGACATACATATAAATCTTTTTTGTCAGTCTCCTTTACTACGTGACCAAACCATGCGAGCATCCCTTTGTCAATTTTTGCCATAACGTCTTCTTTTAAACCACACTTTACATACGTAAATCACTCCCATTTATCCCCTTCAGGCATTAGGCAGATGTGAATTAACGCCCACGTTTCTCAATAATATTAAGTCCCATATAATATAGAGCGAGGGACGAGCCTATTGCTATCTAACGCGCACGTAAATCCCTAACTTGCTAACCTGTCTTTACCATTAGTCGTTTTGTACGACGCGAGCTGGTCAATTTTATTCTGATTTGTCGTCACCACACGGCTATACGACACTTAATCACCACCAGTCTATAACTGTCCCCACTGCTGAGGCCTGGCCTTCCCCATGGATGGAAGTATATAGGGATATTGGGCCATAACCTACCACGCTGGCCCAGTGCTGATTGGTAGGTATTAACGACTGCACTGACGAAAAGTAATACTTTTCACAATCGAACGCGAGCGCGCATATCACGTGAATTCCTTTAGTAGAATGCACGCAAGGAATTCATAATATGATACTATTATAAGACAATGCGATAGGGAAATTCTATTATCGAGACTTTGACAATAATCCAGCGATATTTTCTTATATGAAACGTACCCTGTACACGCATATTGTATAGCCTACATAAGGATTAGAGGGAATCTTTCGATATTAAATTATTGTTCACAACGTCAGTCATACTTTATATATAGCAATGTATAGCAAACCACTCAGTCCAAAATGGTCCCTAGGGAGGATCGCCTGTCACTCAATTCCCAACGCTACTGCTTTCGTTTACAAATCAATTTCGTTCGACTGTTGTAACCAATAATCTAAGCGATCCTAATCTGCGTCGAAGTAATAACATTATTGGATTTAAGCGGACCCCGATGACGTCATCTGTTGAACTGATCGCTAGTGATGTGCCAGTGTTGAAATATCGATATTAATAATCATCATCATCCATTTAGATTAGAATACAATTGTCCCCACCCCAAATGTCTCCCGTGGGTGTCATACAAGGCAACTAAGAATAAATCTGTGATGAGGAATGGGCAGCAGCGTTCCTCTTATACCACCTATTAATGTACTGCGACTTTTGTGCCCGATAAATGGCAATAGGCTCGCCACCTATTACATGTTACCTAACATAATTGGCGAAACTTGGGTGCTAGTTCACCTCTGCCTACCCCTTCGGGAATATAGGCGTGATTAATGTATGTATGTACGTATGTATCATCCATTTAAGTTTCCCACTACTGTACAACTGCAGCAGAATACAATTATCACTACGCCCAATTTCTCCAACTAGTGGCGACTAAGGTGTACCACCTAGCAATATACTGCGATGGCCGATAGATGGCAATAGGTTCACCAACTATTACAAGGGTCCTATCCTAATTGGCAAAACGTGGGTGTTGATTCACCGCTGCCTACCCCTTCGGGGATAATATCATGTATGTAATATCGGGCGCTAATTTTAAAATCGCTATGAAAAATGTCCCATATCAAATAACATTATAGGAGATTGGAAAAACCCATTAAAACCTTTCTTCAGATTAGAATTATTAAGAAAAATCACCCACGATTGCATCAATTTAACGTATTCAAACGAAGACGTCCTGACGTCACTAATCGAAGCCACTTATGCAGAGCCCCGTTCCATGCAGCCCATCTGAGTGATTGATGGGATTCCCCGCCTGTGAGTGGTGACATTTAATAAAAAGTCCCCGAGAGAGTCGAGTACAAGTCGTAATAAGCATAGATTACCGAATGATTGCGCCCTGGCGACGCGTGCTAACAGCTCCGGCTCAAATTGTATGAATGTTTAATATGCGAGCTCCATACGGGTCCCTATAGGATTTCGTCGCCTGAACTTAATTTTATATGTCCCACTAGAGGGTTTTGGTTTGCGCCGATGGAAACTCGAGACTTTTCTGACAGTATTAGAATTATTTTGACAGTATCATCATATTCCTGGTTTGTTCCCAGATAATCTGGGGTCGGCATAGTATGTTTCCTCTTCCATTCACATCTAGTAGGTGTCATCGTGCCATTATGTGTGATGGATACACTAAAAATATGAATGTAATTTGAAAAGTGATGGAAAGGACCATTTGATGACCATGGTATATGTCGATAAACAAAGAAACTGATTGGAATGACAACATCCAATCCATACTGCTGAATGTTTTGTTGCTGGTGGCTTTTATCTGACCACTCGCGTGCCCCGAGGTGGTTATACAATAAGCTATCTCCTTTAGCCGACTTTTACAAGACCCACTGCTCCTATTACAAAACCCTACAAAACAACGTTTCCCTTGATGTGAAAAGTTGTTAACATTCCATTTATGATGCGATATTTTATGTTTGCATAAAAAGGCATGTAAAACCTTCGTTATGAATATTGTAACAAAAAATATTGTTCAAAGCATAAAAAGGCAGCGCGGCCGTAATGAGATCCGTTTCAAGCATTGTAATCTCGTGCGCGCCTTCCTAATGACCCCTTTGTGATGTCAAAACATCGCTACACCGCTACGATCATGCTCTGTTATTACGATGAGCCATTATGTAACTTCGTGCTACGGCTGATTTCTGTGGCTACGACCGTCTTCAGTGCTACAGCGCCAGCGTCATACTACAACTGATCTTTTAGCTACGATCGTATTCAATGCTACAGACTACAGTCGTGCTACGGCAGATCTCTTTGGCTACGCTTTAATGCTACAGAACCAGCTACGTTAGTTGAACTACGAGTCATGTAAGGCTACTGCGAACAATGTTGTATTGTTCGAGAAATGTTCGTTGCGGCGTGAGAGTTTTACGGTTAGTATCATAAAAATATAAATGCAACACCGTTTCATGTTCGCACGCGTGATGGCTGATGGGAAGACCTTTTCGGTGATTTCATGACCCTTTTAATCTCTGAAACAGGACATACTGTATGTGTATATGCTCGCTTTTATAACAGGCCTTAGATCTCAGAGATGTCAGAATGTGAAGCATTAATATTCTGTGATATGAGTGATATTTTACTACGATTGCTGAGTTTTACAACCTTGACATAGGGCATTGAATGATGGGGTGCGAAGTTCCGAGACCTCCACGTGGTGCACCCTGGGCAACGTCTGTTCGATGGGTTGGAGCGGCACTGACTTTCCGGGCAGACGGCTAACTTCGGAACGGGGGAGGGACCTTCGGGTCAAAGGTGGTCTCCAATGGTGGTGCCGGAAGAGGCAGCGCTGGCTGGTCGATGCGAGAGCCTGGTGCCTACACGTTGGCGTCGGCTCACCACCTAAGACGTGGTGTTTGCGGCGTCTTCCGGATGGTTCGCCTTTGGTAGGGGGCCAAAGCGTAGACCATAGCCTTAAATTTAGCGCTGAGTTTCATCCGGGCCCCTTTTGACACCACTGTTGGAGACGTGTGTGGGGCCGCGTCGGGGCACTTGCCCGGCGGTCACCAGGTGGAGGGCTGCGTCGGGGCGTCTGCCCGGCGGCCGATAGGTGTTGGCCGCGTCGGGGCGTTTGTCCGGCGGTCGGCAGTTTTCTCCAGTGGCGGGCGCGGCTCGTCGGCGGGTGGAGTGTGCGGACTTGTGCTGGGAGCTGTCTGAGCAGTGAGTGACAGAGCCCTATGTGGAGGCACACCACACGATGGGTATGTCCACCGCCCAGTGCCGCACAGTGTCTTGGGCAGGTCCGATGCATCGCCCGCCGGGGGATCGCGATCGCCGCTGGAGGAGACGGCAGGACGTAGCGGTCGTGTCGGGGCGTTTGTCCGGCGACCGGGGGGTGGGACCACGTCGGGGCTTTTGTCCGGTGGATTCTAGGAGGGCCGCGTCGGGGCATCTGTCCGGTGGCGTTAGGTGTGACTGCGTCGGGGCGCTTGTCCGGCAGTGCAGGTAGGGTGGGGGAGCCTGCGCCCTCTAGCTCCCTCTGGGGCTGGAAGAGCGCCGGTTCCCGTCGTATGGGGGCCTGTCTTGGAAAGATTCCTCTTCGGATGAAACTTGGTCAGGACAGGCGGGTCCTTTGTCCGGCGCAGTACGCTGTTGTTGGACATTGGACTAGGGGAAACGGTGCACAGAATGAGCCCGAAAGGGCGGGCGCAGGTGGCTGTCCGGTGACATATCCTAACGGATGACCCCGGATGGCTGCCATAGTGTGCTTTGGCTCGATATGCCCGGAGAGGATGTTTAGTGGTGTAGTGGGGGAACGCCTCTACCCCGAGTCCCACATACCTCTGTAGTTGCACCGTACTGCAGGGATGATGCGTAAATGCAGTTTACCTCTCCGCAAAAAAAAAAAAAAAAAAAAAGGGCATTGAATGAAAAGACTATAATTATTATATAATACAATTCCAACATTGGTTTAAGCATCTGCAATCCTAACCACCTCAACACCCACTAATCGTCAGGGGGCTCTGCTAGCCCATTTCCCTGATAAAAGAGAAAGCCTGTGGCCCTTAAATTAAGGACTTTGTAGAGCTATGACGAATAATGCTGACAAGCAGATGGATATTGCAAAACACTATGCGGGCAGTAAGTTAAGTTACGTCTCCTTCCTGTTCTGTTCCCAGGTAATATGGGGTCTGTATGATTCCTCTTTCATTTATATCGGTCAGATGTCATCAAGCTATCCACTGCCTTTTGATTCATATCTTCCATCGCACTGGAAAGGTACATACATACATACATATGTCACGCCTTTCTCTCACAGGGGTAGGCAGAGATCACTTCTTTCCACTTGCTACAATCCTTACATACTTCTTTCGCTTCATCCAATCTCACCAATCCCTTCATGCATGCCCGTCGGTTTCGGGTACTCTTGACCTGGCCCTTTTTTAATAGACTTTCAATTTGATTATGAAGGATCCGCCTAGGCCTTCCCCTTCTGGAAAGGTGCTAGTGATAAATAAATTCAGAAGAGATACGGATTGGGAAGACATCATGAAAAATGAGAATCCATACTGCTCAAGGTTTCGGCTTAGGTTTTATAGCCGGCCGCCGGGTAAAGTTAGTAAAGATACTGCGAGACAATATTCCTCCGCTATTACAAGCAAATTTACAAGACCAAAGCAGTCAATCAATAACTGCAGTTAATTAGTCTCTTATTTGGTGTAACTGTACCCCGTATTCATGGAGTAAGTACACATTCCCCACGCCAGTTTTAACTTACTTCGAATAACTTTGCGATTCTCGCACAAAATTAATTTACGCTCACTGTATATTGTTTCCTGTTTTGTTTTATGATGGCGTTATTGTGTTACAGAATACAGAGGACTACGAAGGGAAACGTTTGGGTATTGATTTCCCGCCTAATCATGATGCTTTGTTTTTAACGTCAATATTTTGTTTTTCGGAGATGTTTGTACAGTTTGTATAGAACTGCGAACAATGCAGCTGTAATTGAAATAAGCTGGTACAGTCAGCATCAAAAGTAGAGTAGCATTTATAAAAGTTTTAAGTAGGTACTTTAAGGGTCTGTTTCACAATCGACTGGTAAGTTCTGGATAGCTTACTTGGCACTTTAATTGACATATATTTCATATTACAAGTGTCAAACTACCAAGTAAGCTTATCCAGAACTAGAACAAGATATAATTCAAATTCCCACTTTGATATTTTTGTGTGAAATGTAAAATCGCTGGTTATTAAATGGCGGACCAAAAAATATAATTATTATCTCGAGTTGCCCACCAATCTCAAGTGTTGGATTATAGTGCATTGTCCCCATATCCTTCCATCCATAGGGAAGGCCTGTGCCCTAGCAGTGGAGACTTAAAAGGTCCGCCCTTTTAAGTGAGCCCGTTACGGATAATGATAATGTAATCGTGTGAAGCGAAGGTATGGCACTTAGAGATTCTAAAACTGTCAATATTTCATTGCTGAGATTACGTTTTCCAAGATAAATTACGTAATTAAGCAAACTCCAGTGAAAAGGTAACTTGATAGACTTTCAGTTTTAATTACATTCAAACGTCATATTTTTAGGACAAAAACGTCGTCAGATTTTTTATCACGTAGAAACTTATCTTAATTATTATTTGTGCTTGGTAATTAAAGATTTAGTTTCAATGTACCTGCCACACACTTTTTTTCTCTAAAAATAATTTGTATGAACACGTGTATTTTCTTGTGGTTAGTTTTTGAAATATTATTTATCAAGCTGTTTGTTAGTATATTTATTTAATACATACATAAATCACGCCTTTATCTCCGAAGGGGTAGGCAGAAGTAAACTAGCACCCACGTTTCCCAATTATGTTAGGTCCCATGTAATAGTTGGCAAGCCTATTGCCATTTATTAAATAGTCAAATTTTTTGGAATAACAGTCACAGTCAATGAGTGTCGCCATGATAGACGCTGTTAATTTAAGGAGAATCGTAAAAGGTTGAGTAACTAAGTTTAAATATAATTTTTATTTAAACATAAATTATTAATATAAAGTGTTAGAAAATTAAAATTTCAAAGTGATTAAAAGCCGCATCAGAACTGATACGTAGCCGACAGTCTTAAAAGACACCGGTTCTCAAACTGTTCCTAATAGCAAACACGATTAACGCAAACTGCGCACTGAAAAACATAATTATCGAAGTGAAAGGCGAATTTTTTTCCTCCCCTCTTTTGACGATTGGGTCGTTAGCGTCATTGAAACACAATTAGTCCAGTGGCACATTCAATGGCCGAAATTCGCCATTATTCCGGAGCAATTAGGGAGTCGCGAGACCCAGTTAGCGCGGGGACTGGGACAAGTCTCTCTCCACCATTTGACGGAGTTTTAATATTAATAATATTAAGATTTTGATGGTTAGAAAAAGAAATTCGAAAAATTATGGTCTTGATGCGGGAATCGAACCCGCGTCCGCTGCTATCCGGGCAGGTGCCTGACCGCTCGGCCACCCAAGACACTAATTAACTTGCCGAAACTCTTCTAACCTTTACACTTCACGTTGTAAGCCAACGGGTACCCTCGCAATGTAGAAATAAATTCTTTTTCTAACCACCAAAATCTTTGTACAAATTTTTCTAACATTTATATAATGTTAAAAATAAAATCGAATAATAATAATATTTTATTGCAATTAAGAAGATATACATTACAGTTTTTAAAATACATGTATTAAAATTTGATCAGGCAGAATTTGATTAGTACAAATAACAGAGGTCAAGGCAATGCCTGTATCTTGGGAAACCAATTAACTATTTACTTTGCCTTGCGATCTGAATTCCATAAACCTACTGGAAAGACATCATTAATAAAATACGATAAATAAGAATAAAATTGAAAGTTATTTTGGCTTCAAATAAAAACATGTCAATTTTAACTAAAGTTTTGTCTGTGGTTTTATTGGGAGCAAGAGGAGAAGATTTTATTTCCCCCGAGGAGATGTGTCCACGTCCCGTGCTACGGGGGCAGAAGTGTTTCTACTTGGGAATTGTGAAGGGTCCTTGGGAGGAGCGTTTTTTTATTTGGAGCACAATGGCCGCGGCTGGACTTCTGCCGAGGGTTGATTGGGACTCTCCCCTAAAAGGCAGCTCATATCGGAAGAGGGAAATATTAAAACAATTATTTTTTACAAAAAAAATTGGTTGGAAAATATATTCGAAAAATTACGAGTCCCGATGGGAGAATCGAAGCCGCGTCCTATTAATACCACTCGGCCTGAAAAGACGTTCGAAACGATTCTCGCACCATAACTTTTTGTAGTTTTTCTAATCTATTTTTCTTTCTAATAAATTTCTAACATTTTATGTTCAAATAAAAATCATAAATATGTATTTTTATTTAATATAATCAAATAAAATGACTGAAATTACATTATTTACATACTTCATCTGGAAAACACTCGCCACAACACCGCTATTTACCTGAAACAAAAACAATCAACATGTAACATCTGTGTAGGAAAAAAATCAATTTCAAAACAAGCGCCTCGCAAACACCTCAGGTCCAAGGCCGTGGCCGTACCATGAAGTATTAGTGCGATCCAAACGCGGGTGATGAAACGGGACGCCGCTCCACTCGACCTATAGCGTTGTCTCACTTTAACAATCTGACCAGGGATGATGACACTAACAAAGAATCACTGATATAATGATTTATAATAATAATTTAGGATAAGGAGATTCGTTAATAGTCACTTGTTATCAGATTATACTTGTGATTGATATTTATTTCATAAAAATAAAAATACAAAACTTAGCAATCCGCCATATTTGCTAAAACGCCGCGTGACGACATTATTTAGTTATCTCCATATAGACATTTTATTTGCCAACCAAATTCACTAGTTTAACGGAATAGTGACGTCACACAGACGCTATTGCTATTTTGGCGTTTTGGCGAAAATTTTAAATTGCATTAATCAAAACATGTTTTTTTCTATCAAAAGCGAAAGTTTTTACAAAAATATAATTTATTTTGGGTAAAAACGCAACGGCCGCTAGGTGACGGCAGAGTAGAATACAATTGACACCACCCCAAATCTCTCCCGTGGGTGTCGTACAAGGCGACTAAGGATAAATCAGCGATGAGGAACGGGCAGCAGCGTTCCTCTTATACCACCTAGCAATAGTGCTGCGACTTTTGTGCCCGATAAATGGCAATAGGCTCGCCACCTATTTCATGGGACCTAGCATAATTGACGAAGCGTGGGTACTAGTTCACCTCTGCCTATCCCTTCGGGGTTATAGGCGTGAATTATGTATGTATGTATGTATGTAAAAACGTAAGAAAATCATGGCGTATTTTTTCAAAATTAATCATCAAGCCTATTGAGTCGCGTTTAGAGTTGGTGGTAAGGCCCCTGCTCCCGTTTCCATGGCGACGACGGAAACTCAATCGCTGGGAACAAATCCCGCCAATAAATCGCGAACCGGAGTTAGCACGCAAATGAAGCGAAGTAACAACTCGGCTGTACCTCCAGTTCAACTCCCCCCTAGCACGTGGACAAAATCTCCTCGGGAAAAACATCACACTTTCCTCTTGCTCTAAGCCGGAGCTACTCAAAAGGAACTGATTTCAAATTACTAACGAGTTTCTTAAGCGTGCCCTCCCCTACATTGCCCTAGAGGTTCGCAGATGATGCCACTAGTTAGTGACGCGTTAGTAACTGAGCGTCGCCGATCGGTCGCTTGCTACTAGTAACCAGAGTTAGTTTCTGTGTTTTTGAGGTGCGCGCTCGGCCTGTGATTGCGTAAACTAAGCAATGTTAGCTGAGACCGGTCATTGGATGGGTGACCAAAAATCTTACTATCTCGAGTTCCAATGTTACATTATTCGAGTCACAATATAAAATTGCCCTAGCCTATTGCCCGATAAATGGCAATAGGCTCGCCACCTATTACATGGGACTTGACATATTTGGCGAAATGTGGGTGCTAGTTCACCTCTGCCTACCCCTTCGGGGATATAGTCGTGATTTATGTATGTACAATATAAAAGTGAATCCAAAATCTGCGACGATTCCTTCGGCGTCTGTTAAAATAGACCTTATACTTGAGTAGCGTCGTGTGCGAGCTACAGTTTTTAACTAGTTAGTAATTTGAGTTTCGTCACTTTTGAGTAGCTCAGTGTGCGGAGGGGCGAACTCCCACTAAATCCCGAACCAAAACACGTGGACAAAATCTCTCTCCACCCACTTGGTGGAGAGAGGTTTTGTCCATTTTGTCCACATCCCGTGCTAATCTGTTAGAGATTGTAAATCACGGCGCTGTCAACGCTTTTCAATACTCCGCGATTACAATCATCATTCACCTGCCCTGGGGGCCTACCGCCTAACTCGATTGCTAAAGCAAAAGCTATAGTTTATGACGTCATGCTGATGAATTTGGCACAAAATCCGTACCGCCTAAAAATTCAGGATGGCTGCTATAGCCGTAAGCAGTATATAGCTTTAAAGCTATCATCAGCTATCAGGTTGGCGGTAGGCTCCCTGATCCCCTAATTGCCTATACTACACCCGCGGGAGAGGGGGTGGTGACAATTGTATTTCTCTCTGCCGTGATGGAATGGCTTGTTGTTCTAAAATTTAAAACAGCAATGATATTCCTCATCACTGTTTTAACCCAGCAGCGTTCCTCTTATACCACCTAGCAATGTATTTTCGAGCCCCATAAATAGCAATTGACTCGCCACCTATTGCATGGGACCTAACGTGATTGGCGAAACTTGGGTGTTAATTCACCTCTGCCTGCTCCTTCGGGGATACTTCTAGACCATTAACTGGCAGTGGACAAATTGTACCTACCCCCAAATTAATTTACTTTAGTATGTATTTGCCTATGTTTTTATTGCTCGTAGCACCCTCGTCGCTCGTAGCAGTGAGTGGTTTTCCCGCCAAACCCAACCCCAACCCAGGAAGAAATATTAGGCCTCGCAAGCCTTGCTTCACCGCAGCTGAATTCTTCCATCAGTCACCGCGACTCCAACTTGTAATTGCTTGTCCGCAAAATTAACTAGGAACCCTATTTACTTTGATAATGAATATTTAATCAAGATTAACTCGGAACACCAACTAATTGCTGGCCGTAGCGATCAATCGCTTGTGTTGCGGTGTAGGGGGGGGGAGGGGGGAGCACCGATGGCCAAAACTTTTGATCAGGCTCGTGTTTTGCGAAATACTTGGGCAGATACAGCAGCGTCGGCAGAACGCCGAACCATAGTCCAGCATCCTCATGGGAAAGTTTCGAAAGGGAAAACTGTGTCGACTATTCTAAAAGCTTATGCAAGTAATGTTTCAGCTTTGATTTATTGTTCTTTAAAGTTTGGTAAAATAAGGCCATAGTGCAAATATAATAAAATGAAAAAATGAAATGAAAAATTATATATTGCCACTAAAGACTAAAGTATAGGTACAAATGGCTAAGGTCAAAATATCCATTAAAAACATATCCTTCGCCGTGTAAGAACACCTTTAAAATAAAAGGGTTTTTGCTACCAAAATCTGATTTTTTTCATGTTAAGCTACAGCGATATTTGTAACGCAGAATGGAAGAGACTTTATACCTAGACTTAAAAGCAAAGAATATCTGGTCTAGAAATGTTCCACAGAACGGTTTCAGACATCTCATAAACAAAATCATAATCTGTCCAAACTGTGATATATTTGGAAAAGTAGAGGATTTTTTGGTAGAATGTGTATGTATGTGGGCACTCCGCAAGCTTAATCTTGGGAATACTAAGAATTTTCATCTCTAGTGACCAGCGTATGCGCGTAGGTACCTAATTATATTGACTTTGCCGAAATAAGTTCAACTAACAGAAATCAACGCTTTTTAGAATATTCAAGGAATAGCTGGAAATAATTATGACGTCACAGTTGTATCAGATTACAATATGAATAGATACGATACATCACGTGGGCTGAAAGTTGGTTGAGATAAAATAGCATGTTCTGAAGAATGGCAGTATCATTATTATTAGAATATGAGGCTTTATTAGTCTATTTTTGACCTTCATGGTCCCGTATGAGACAAGTGAAGAATGGGCAGCACCGTTATTAGTACACCACGAAGCAATAGCGATTGATGTTCAAGACAGCAAGGATCGAAGGCATCAAGCTTTCCCCATATGCATGATCCTAAAATATCTAAAGAAATAGAGGTGATAATACCCCTCTGCCTTCTTTTTATGGTATAAGCGGGCGTGATTTATGTGTGTCACAACAGCTTTAATATGCAAGTTGACTTTCTTTCTTAATCATTTTTACCATGAAAGAGTACGTACGTGTTTAGTGACTTTAAGCGTTATAGATGCTACAGCTCGTGTTCCCGATGTAAGCCGCTAAAGTAAGCAGGTGACGGCCCTTACTGTAAGGGTGCTCGCACGTTTTAGCCAAGCGAAGCTGTTGACCTGAATTTCACGTGCGGCGCCACACCACACGGGGCTTTTACCAGACTTTTACAGAGCAGAGTGGACTGGCGACGACACGTCGATGTGTACAGCAAGTATTTATTTTATTTACTGAACGAATTTCGAAGCTAGGAAGTTCAGGATTTAGAAGTTTTCTGAAGAGTTATAGAGCTAGGGTTTCACAATGTTTAAGCCGATACCAATAAATTACGAAACGAATACATGTTTTATAAATAACGGAATGAATAACACAACATTATGGAAAATTGATACTCGTCTTGAGGTTTAAATTTTAGTGGCTAGTTAACGTCAAGTACAATATTATTATTGACGATTTAATCCCTTTGTTAGAACGGCTCACATGTTCATTGCGCAAATGTTTACATATTACAATATTAGTTCACAAAAGTTACTTGTTTCTTTGTTCGAAATTGAAATCCAAATTCTAGTAGCTTTTGTCAGATTTTTGGATTGTTGCAAAGTAAGATTGTTATGCATGTAGTTGTATATCATCATACATTGTATTGTTATTCACTTGTATTGTTATTCTTCTTTTTATTATCATTAAATACTGAGATGCTCTAACTTAAGATTTAAGAGATCATATACTGTTGCTAAGTAAAATTTAATTAAGTTTTCAATTCTTCTGTTTCTTCTGTCTTCTGTTTGTCCAGTACCATCTCTGTTGATACAGAAGTAAGCCTGCCACTATATTAGCGATTGAATCAATATTTTATCTACTCCAGACAGTAGTTAATCCTTAAATCAAATCCATGTTTATCGATCCGACGGAGTCTGAGTAAACACTAAGAGGACAGGAGGCTCTAAGAGAGACTGGAGCGTCCACAGATAATCACTGAACTGCTATTACTAGCTTATAGAAGCAACACCGCAAACAAGAATTGTAGTCCGTGCGTTGAGGTTCAGATCAACAACTCATTTAGGCACGAAGCGACTGCTTGCTTGAAAGAAACACGTAAGCGCCATAAGATCGGCGGCGCTTACGATGTTCTGGTCGCGAGAAAATTGTGCTCAAAGCTTCGAGTTTGGAGAATATTTTTGTTTAGCGTCTCTAGTTTACCATGTAACACAATGCAGATTAGGACAAATATTAGCGGAGAGCCGTGTCCATGAATAGCAAATGTCGCGTGTGATTTGTCGCTGGCTCACTGAGTACTTCCAGACCCTTGCCCATTCAGAAACTCACAAGCCATTGCACAATATTCAAATGGTAAAAACTATAAATAGTTCCTCCCTGCCTCGAAAAAGGTGTGTCCCTTTTTGTTAGGCCCTCAATCCTTGTTTACCACCTGCCCTTTCGCTGAGGGTTATGGGGTTCATTTTGCTTATGAATATTCGCGCTGTCACATTAAGGGGTAGATACTGTGTAATAAATTATCTCTCCTTTTGTTTCTTTTTATTTTCTTAAGGATTTTTGGATAGCCGCGTTACTGTGTATGTAGTACGTTTTAATGCCTTAGTTTAAATTAGCCAGCTATGCGATCTTATAATAATCCTCTGCAGGTACTACTATGTTTTCAATCCTCTAATACCAACAGCTTTAGCAATTCAACGATTGATATATCAGTTTAATTATGTTGACGTTTGAAAATTTATTTAAACAGTGAAATTGTCACAGCAGATACGCTTTCACTAAGCGATAATAATGGCAATAGTGTGCGTAATGTGATATTAGGTTTGAAGTGAGAGTACTTGCCAATAAAACCATTTGGAATACACGTATTACCTATACAGGTTCCAAGACAGATGAGTCACATGTAAAAAATTGTGTGTAGTAAGTAGGAAACTAAAGGGAAATGTTACTACCAATAAATCCTATCAGACCATGCTACGTTGTTAGAATTAGTTTTCATATCTTCCTTTTCTTCTCCCTGCTCTGTCCCCTGTCTGTCTGGGGTCCTCTTCCTTTCATATCCGTTAGACGTCATCAAGCCATCCACTCCCTTTTGATTCACATTTATTTATTTATTTATTACATTTATTATTTAAGGCTGGGGTTTACCAACACTTATACAGGTGATTATTATTTAAACGTTAGTTTTTGACATTTTACTGTATGGAAAAACTGTCGAAAACTGCCGGTTATCTTTTAATCGCTTCTTTTACGTTTTTCTGTGAACTCGAGCCTTAGCGTCTTGGGCGTTCAACCTCGCCGAGTAGAGACGTGAGAGTCAGCAACAGCGTCGCCTCGCATCGATCCGAATCCGGCCGTCAAATCGGCGAGATCAGCACTTGATCTGTTCCAAGCAAGACCTCTGTCTCGGAATCTCTCCTAATGCTGAATTAAAATTCCGACCGCGTGCCCGCACACACCGCCCGCGCCCTCCGAAGGTTATCTCGCGAGGGTTGACGCGGCAGCATTCGCCATTTGCATGTTATAAGACTCGCAATTGCTCGTATTGACATTAGATACCCGATAGATCTCCAGAGGTGCTTAACGCAGATTAGATCGATAGTTGTATGCCGTGTGGTGACGATAGAGCAGAATTCAATATACCACCCCCATCTCTCAGTGAGGTTTATGCTTCCATTCACTCCTATTTCATTTCCTAATTCACTCCATTCGTGTCATTTCACGCAAGCCCATAGACCAGTATATAGATGATGACTTATCTTACCACCTCCTAGAATCGATTCATAGTTCCCGGGATTTGAGAACCGAGTGTAAGTATAGAAACCCTTTTAAAATACATTCACTCGCTGTCCGTCCACGTACCTTTCTGCCTGGTCAAATTTACCTATCCAAACCTTCGTTTGTATCAAATTTGACTAGGTAGTGTTTTCTGAATCGGAGTGTAAAAGCAAAAAAAAAATAATTTACTACTTCACCTTTATGTTGACAGTAAAACCTGACCTGGCTAAAGTAGTAACTTAAATACCTGACGGCGCTTGTTCGGTACTTCGAAAGTCAAACGAAAGTTCCACCCCTGGGCAAAGTGTTGGATTTTTGATTAAAATTTATCTCTAGCCAAATGAAACTCGTTTAAAAACTCTAAAGGGGTTTAAAGCTCATATAGAGCTGCTAACTTATACTGTACACGTGTAAATCTAACTGAATCAACAAAAAATACAACTCCGGATACATTGGGCATATTCTGCTAACATTGGTACGGTGGGTTCCAAAATTCTATCTACAGTTAAAAATAAGCTTACTAAAGTTTAGTTGCATTTTTTGGCATTTTTGTTTAAGATAAATAACAAAAGTTGCTAAGCAACCAAACTGTGTAAGTCTGTAACTGACTGAACTTTATCTTCAACTCTAGATCGAATATTGAAACTCGCCGATAGTAAAATAGATAGGATTGATGCTGATTCTGCACAAACGTTTTCGGATTTATTTCGACATTCCCTTCCTCACCTGCCCAATACCACCCTCCATCCATTCTCAAGAACAGGAACCCTTCCATCCCACTATTATCACACAAACGTATTAACCAGATCTATTCAGAAACTTATATAACAGACAATATCCTTCGCGATAGCATCTAACACAATAAATCCCCTGAAAATGGGGCGAGTAACCCGGATATTTGCATATCACGGCGAGTGCCGGCCAGAGCCCTTCGGAGATATCCGATGGACTCTGCTGCATCGGAATACGGATCAATTTGGAACAGCCCGAGCTTTGAGCGTTGTATCTATCAGGGAATGGGATAAAGTGTAGTTGTATTTGCCCCGTTCAAGGCGCTCTGTTTATCCTCCGGCATCGGTAAACAAATGTAAGATCCGATGGAAAGCGAACTTACACGCGTATTAGAAGTATGAGTTATCCGGCACTAGTTTTTCATTTACTTCGCAAACATGATATCGGAAATTCCTTTTCTCTAGATGTAGGGTTAAAGCTTTGTGAGGATTGAAGGCTGGTTTGTATATCAAAAAGAAAATAGTTCGGCTAGTAACAGCAATATAGATCCGATGACTTACAAAATGAAGTGTAAAGGTTAGAGGAATTTCGGCAAATTAGAGTCTTGGTTGACCGAGCGGTTTAGGCACCTGCCCGGATTGCCGTGGACGCGGGTTCGATTCCCGCATCAAGACCATAATTTTTCGAAATTCTTTTTCTAACCATCAAATTCTTTGCATTATCAACGTGATGTTCAGTGAAATTGTTCAAAAAGTTATCTTATTTAAGAAACCTCAGATGGAGTTGATGATAAGAGTTCCAGAGGAAGTGTCTTTGATCATTTGAATTTGAACGTTAACAACGTGTTGTAAAGTGCAAATTGTTCAAAATCTCTCGACAAGAGACAAAATACTTTTGATCCAGTTTCTTCAGATAGAAAGATCTTGATAATGGAGTCCCCTAGTCAATGTGAAAGGACTCCGTTTAAGTTTTAATATTATTCCAAGCTCCGTAACAATAACAAGTCGTACATTAATTAGGCTGCGATACACCAGATGGCGCTACAAAAACACTTTCGAGAAAAGTGCTGCTTGGAATTCAACTACATCAATTAATTCAGGTGACTTAATTGGCGCAATTGAGAGATAATTGCTGTCGCTTTTTTGTTTTGGCCTAATTAATGCTCGGTTTTATTGGACAATTTGTAATTTTTGAGACCTGGAATTTTCATGTCATTTGGTTCCTAATAATTGTAGACATTTTCTAAGAAGGGACCAGAAGGGTATACATTGACATCGATGAAGAAACAGAGAACCATTGTAGGAGGAATTCCATGATGACGAGAATGTCTAGAAGACGCAGATACACTGCTCTGACCCCCAAGTGAGGTAGAAGAAGAATCATCATCATTTCAGCCATCAGTCCTCGCAATCTGGTTGTCTCTGGATATCTCTACAGGAACTTAGGACTCTTTGGTAGTATTTTTTAATTTATACCATTCAAAGTAGTAAGTAAAAGTAAGTATAATAATCATTTATTGTACACTCTTCCATTGTACATGCTCTTTATTGTACACTTTCTTTCTTTCTTAATCTTCAGTTGGTCGAGAATGGTCTTGTTGGTTCTTTTCTCTGTCCACTGATTATAATTGTGCGACTCGACTGTAGTTCCATTGATCGTACTTATTAATTTAACTGTATGCGTGTTTCACACTTTTCTATTACTTTTTACTAACTTAATTTATCGTCTCTCTCTAATTGAACCCCTGGCAGTTGGAAGTGGTGAGAGGCTGATGACCTGTAACATAGGTATTCTTACCTAACATAGGCATCACACAAACATTCTTTGCTTTATCTAAGTACTTAGCTTTGTAGAAAAAAGTGTTTGTGATGAGAATATTAAGAATTTTTATTATTATTACTGAATGTTAGATTGCACTGCATCCAGCAGAAACAACTCGTTAAATCAAACACGTGCTTTAATTTAACAGCATGGCGTGTGCGATTAAGCCCATTATCTGACCAGTTCCGCGAGAACGCTCACAAATGAGTGGAATCGGTGGTTAATTCATTTAATTCCCGACTGACTGCCGCCAGCGATCTAGCTCAATGGTGGCACAGTATACCCATAAAGAACAGTAATACGTCTTCATACAAACTGGCCACTGCCCATTAGAATGTGTGCTTTTGTACTCGGCGCCGTGTAGGCACGCACTGTGACGCAGACATTGACATAGAATACGGGGGCATAAGGGTTCGGTGTGATCGCCCGTGTAACAAGGTTATTGCACGTTCGCTCGCTCTCGTTCCCGGCCGGCAGCTTCGCGCTCGCAGCCGCCGCTTTAGTTCCAACGCAAGAGTAGGCTAACAACTCGCCGACAGGCCGCAGATACGCTACTGTTCTGGGTATACTGTGATGGTGGCGTCCATTAAATGAAGCTGTAGTGACAACTGGATATCGGATGTGTTGCCTTTGAATGGTAATCCGATTGGATGTTGGAACACGCGCAGTATTTGGTGTGAATAGACGGCGTGGAATTGTTTTTTTGGTGCTTACAATACTTGAGAATAGGTACGGTCGCGTGTCCATTACCAGTTTCATAAAACATTAGCGTAGATGTTGTGGACTTACGACGTTTTTCTATAATAAAATTTCACACGCAACTGGATTGCTAAAGCAAAAGCTATAGTTTATGACGGTCACGCTGTCTTTTAGCACCAAATGTACCTAAACTATTAGCGATAACTTAGAAAGAATTATCACCGAATGATTTTGTATGAATTTGGCACAAAATCCGTACCGCCTAAAAATTCAGGATGTCTGCTATAGCCGTTAGCAGTGCATTGCTTTACAGCCATCATCAGCAATAGAGTTAGGCGGTAGGCCCCCAGATCTCCACCATAATAAAAATAAGCCAATCCAAAGATTCGAGCGTGTTGTTTCGTCGAAAGCAAACAAGATGAGGATAGCTTAAAATGAAATTGTTATAAGCTGGTTGGTTTCAATGAGACTGTATGATATTGTTTGTTTGAGATCTTGGTGACGAATGCTTCTCCAGTTATTAAAGACATTATTCGAAATGCAAGTAATATAAATATTAAAGATAGGACGAATATTGTGGACCGTGTATAGTGTATAGGAATGGTGGTAACTGAATATGCCAAATTTAATACGAAACCGGTTTAAGGGTAAGTTTGAATATTATTTAAAAATTGAACTAATATTTTGTGATCGCGACGTATTACAATTTGCTTTATTTTGTTTATAGGTATGAATCGTCGATGGAAGAATCTTCAAAAAGT
This sequence comes from Cataclysta lemnata, assembly GCA_963931975.1. NCBI lineage: Eukaryota > Metazoa > Arthropoda > Insecta > Lepidoptera > Crambidae > Cataclysta > Cataclysta lemnata. The sequence goes on from OZ008364.1 coordinate 8,939,246, forward strand.
TAAATAGGAAGATATAGTTTATGGCGAACAGATAATACTCGCCCGGAGCCATTATTACCTAATTTGGTATTAAATAATAATTATAAGTGATGGATCAGTGCTCAATGGCCATGTGAGTTGGAAGTTTTGTGGAAGTGTTAAAAGATGTAATGCTGCCTTTTATCTCCCAGAAGACTTGTGGAATAAGTTTAAACAATAAATGTTGGTGAATTGTTAAACCAAATTTAATAAAAGTGTTGTACAATTGTCACCGCCCCAAATCTCTCCCGTGGGTATCGTACAAGGCGACACGGTGTATACCAATAAGCACCTTGGGGCACCCGAATGGTTGATGGCAAACCACCAACAACAGCATACCCCCAGAGGGCTGATGTGAGAGAAATACATACATACATAAATCACGCCTATATCCCCGAAGGGGTAGGCAGAGGTGAACTAACACCCACGTTTCGCCAAATATGTCATGTCATCAGTCCCATGTAATAGGTGGCGAGCCTATTGCCATTTATCGGGCACAAAAGTCGCAGTACATTGCTAGCCTAGGTGGTATAAGAGGAACGCTGCTGCCCATTCCTAATCATATTCAGATTTATCCTTAGTCGCCTTGTACGACACCCACGGGAGAGATTTGGGGTGGTGACAATTGTATTCTACTCTGCCGTCACCACACGGCTACGGCTACGCGGCTGTGAGAGAAAGGCCACTCTCTGCCCAGCCATATTTTGTAAGATTCTGTAAGAACCCCATTGACACACGTTCCAGTGTAGAACTTACGTAAGTTCTAGGCAAGCCAAGATCTTTTAGTAATGTATGTAGGGATTTAGCTGGTACACCCCTCGCACCACCTCTACAGCATACAAACCAACCAACCGACGATGTTGCCATTTTTGTTATTTGTTTTGTTAAATCAAAGCAATGTAATGCAATCTACTTACAACGGAGTACATTTCAAAAACAATTCAATTGAACAGAAGCAGAAGCAACAATTGAACACAGCGCACGAGCCGCATATCTTTCACAATCCCTGGTACGAAGAGAAGAGAAACGCTCGTGATGTACGAGTGCCATTATCCGGGGGAAGTTTTAATGTTGTGAATAATCATCTCTTCCTTAAATCGCCTGATAACTTCCAGTCTTTGTCGCGGCTAATGGGGAAGAATAGCGGTACTGGTGGCAGCATATTTACGACGCACCCCGAAGCTCTAAAACATACTCTAACTGAGTGGAATAGAGTTGAAACGTTAGCTGCAATGATGTAGATTTGGAGGTTATTGTTTGTGACGATACGATCTGCCAGGTGAGTGTAATGAAGTATAGCGCCCGGGGGTTGTCGCTTACTGAGATATCCCTCTCTTTAACTCCGGGAGAACAAATTGGATACATCGTCGCATTTACCAAGAGATCTCTGTCGGCTTTGTCGGTTTGCGATACAAACCGTAATTGTAGGAAGATGCATAATGTTGAGGGGGATAAGTCTGGAGACGAAAACGTATCGGAACGACAACAATGAAGGATTAAAGAAAGTGTGTCAAACGCGGCTCTCACAGAATCTTACCAAATATGGCTGGGCAGAGAAAGAAATGGGAGTGGCGGAGGTGAGTGGTGACTAGTTGTCAAGGGATCCCTTAAACCTACACTTGGGTCACAAGTCTGACTCCCCTCTCTGACACACTATGGACCCGGCACCCGCACGTAAATCCATGGAATGCTAAAAGAGTTTCCGTCTCATGGTGAATATGGGTAACGGCAGAGCAGAATACAATTGCCACCACCCCCATCTCTCCCGTGGGTGTTGATTGATGAATTGAAGGATGAAGAATAAATCAATGTCAGTGTTGGATTAAAGAAGAAATAAACCGAAGAAAAGATTGGACACAGGAGTAGGTGACAGAAGACAATAGAAAAAGAAGAATTACCCAGATATAAAACTGAATTGGTTCAAAATGATTGAAAACAAAAGGCTAGAGATCTGGCCTTCTGTACGTCGCAGAGGAGGGGGAGGGCACCCGACACGGACCCAGTTTTAGAGTCCACCACTCACACAATCCACGAATCCTTTGAAAATGCGTAATTGAGATCGCACCAAGTATTCACAAGCGGAATAATAACGAAGGCTTGTCTATTTATTGAGGCGTTTTTCGTGTTCCGCGGCGAACCCGTTTCTCTTGTAAATTAATTACATCGCCCGGTCTCCAGTTGTAAATGCGAACGTAAATTGTAATTTGCGTTCGAGACGTCGCAATGTTGGCGCTGAGGATTGAATTACTGATAATACTTCGGATATTTAGCTAACCAACAAGTAGGACCATCGCAAGGTGACAGGAGCTCGATAACGCAGTGCTAGTTGCTCGATTGCGTAATGTAGACAGTACGAGTATGTAAACACACCCTTTGCCTACTTGATAAGAAATCGTAGTTCCTATTCTCGCCCTTGTGGCAGCACTGTTGTTAAAGTGAATCTGCAATAAACCGCGTTCTAAATGATTTCCTCCTTTATTCATTATATTTGCCACACGTAAACTAAGCAATGGTCGCTATGGCGGTAATTGGATGGGAGACCAAAGATTTATTATCCAGTGTTTCGGAAGGCACGTTAAATCGGTGCTCCCGGCTTCATCTGCAGCCCACCAATCCGCACTGAGCCAACCACGGTTATGGCTCAAATAAAATTTTAAAAACTGACAGTTATCTTTTAATAAGTATTGGTGAACTCCAGCCTAAGACTCACCTCACCAGTTAAGCTTTAGCTCTGCGATTGGCTCATTAAGGGGGGTGTGTCCCAAATCACTTCCTATTGCGCCGAAGTCACATCGCGTCCGCCACACGATCAATCAGACGCGCGTCTATGCAGAGCCAAATATCCAGTATCACCCTATTAGGGTTATTAAACTTAATACATAAATCAAGCCTATATCCCCGAAGGGGTAGGCAGAGGTGAACTAGCACCCACGATTCGCCAATTATGTTAGGTCCCATGTGATAGGTGGCGAGCCTAATGCCATTGATCGGGCACAAAAGTCGCAGTACATTGCTATTGCTAGGTGGCACAAGAGGAACGCTGCTGCCCATTCCTCATCACTGATATATCCTTAGTCGCCTCGTACGACACCCACGGGAGAGATGGGGGTGGTGACAATTGTATTCTATTCTGCCGTCACCACACGGCTTCTTAAACAGTTTGAGAATTTTCCCTTAAAGGTATTATTATCGTTTTATTGCAATGCGGATCTCGCTGAAGAATTCGTTGCGTAAACTAAGTAATGTTCGCTAAGGCCGGTCATTGGATGGGTGACCAAAAACAATTAGCAGCGGCACCGCAAAGGAAGATTGTTTTTAGTTTGTTTAAATTGACGAATAGAATACTAGTAGAATACAATTGTCACCACCCCAAATCTCTCCCGTGGGCGTCGTACAAGGCGACTAAGGATAAGTCAGTGACGAGGAATGGGCAGCAGCTTTCTTCTTATACCACCTAGCAATATACTGCGACTTTGTGCCCGATAAATTGGACCTAACATAATTGGCGAAACGTGGGTGCTAGTTCACCTCTGCCTGCCCCTTCGGGGATGTGGGCGTGATTTATGTATGTATGTAAAATCAGGACAAATCCTGAGATATGGCAACCCTGCCCCTACTCCCCCCCCCCCCCCTTCCCCCCATTAATGGCCCGCCATTAGCACTCAAACGTCTCCGAATCTGGGGATTGTTAGACTTTTTTCGAGTGTCCATTCGGATGCCTCATTCAAAAATTCTCTCCCGATGTTTTTGTTCTGGCCTTGTCTGTGTGAATGGCTGCGCCGTTGAATGAGGACGTGATTGGGAATGGGTCCGTTAGTTCTTTATGCGGGGGATTATTACATTTTAAAAGACCTTATTGTCTTTTCCGTTGAGTGTTTGGGTGGTTGTCGCTTCACTGCAGTGCAGCCGTGTGATAACGACAGGCGACTGGCTGGCAATCGAACCTCTTTCATTGTATTTTGTATTTTATAATTCCTTGTATTTGTCACTTTGATATAATTGTTCTGTTGTCATTATTATTGGCTTGTCTACCGTTTGCTTTGTTACTTTGTCTTACCGAAAGTATATCAGTTCATTGGATTTACTGGTGTTTCCTTCATCAGAGTTATACAGTCCACTGCACGGTTCGCTATCAATGCCATCGCCTATTTTCACAAGTGGCTGACGTTGCTTTTGCTATTTTTTAGTAACTGACCGTGTGGTAACATAGGGGAATACTTATTAAACTAAAGAAAACCTAAAAAATAAAAATAAAAAGGTGGTAAATGGCGACTAATAGTTAAGACAGCAATGAGTAATCGGCATGAGGCAGCAGCGTTCCTGTTTTACCACGTAGCAAGATTTACGTACCCTATAGGCTCACCATGTTACATGGGACTATAGGACCTAACACAATTGAAGAAACTTAGATGTTAATTCACCTCTGCTACCCCTTCGGTTGTATTTTTTATATAATTAGACCATCAGTGATGATTTTCCATGTCAGTTTCACCTTTACAATGTTGAAATATATTGCTGATATTTCAAACAGAATATAGTTACATATCCTAAGCATTCATCGAATCTTTCATATTGTTTTGCTTATTTGTAACAATTTTTCTACTATGATAATAATGAAATATAGTGTTGAAACAGTTCCCCACAAGACGAAATAGCTGTGGCTCGTGTCAGACGCGATGTGTTGATCTGATGTGTGGCAATAAAGCGAATGCAAACAAAGGAAGTTGTTTATCTGGGCGGACGGCAGGTGACGTACAGACAAAGGGCACGCGACCACAGTATACACAGTATACCCACAACAGTAGTTCATCTGCGGCCTGTCGGCGAGTTGTTAGCGTACTCTTGCGTCGACGCTAGCGTTGGAACTAAAACGGCGACTGCGAGCGCGAAGGTGCGGGTGGGAACGAGCAGCGAGCGAACGTGCAATCACCTTGTACCTACACACTTATGCCCCCGTATTTTATGTATGTCAATGTGTGCGTCACAGTGTGTATGAAAGCACACATTCTTAAGCCTACCATACACGGAGAGGCCGATCGGATCAGGCCAAACTGACTCCGTTCGGCCAGAACGGATTCGTACACATTATGGGCCTCATTTTTGCCTTCTCGTATCGTTTGTGTGTAATGTATCATACATGATTCGACTGACGCGAGCCTTCCTTCAAGCCAGATCACACACACACATAATACGGATTTGCATCCGCAAGACTGGCAGTGTATGAGGCATTTAATGGGCAGCGGCCAGTTTGTGCGAAGCCGTATTACTGTTCGGGCACACTGTGCCGCGACGTCCCCGCGCGACACGCGCCACTCGCACGAGCGTCTTTTGTTGCGGACGCCATTGTTGCGTTGCTTTGTTTCTGGTTTGCGGAGTGTGACGTTTCTCTCCGGGTACAGCAAGGGTGGGACCTTGTAGGGTTCCTATAAAAAGCCAGCCCCAATGGAAGCTTGAAGGGAAGGTTTTATAGACGCTTTTATTTCGGTCTTGTAGTCAAAGTTCTGGCTGAAGAGTTAAATTCAGTTTCATACATTCGTTTTCAAATCTTGTGGGAGTCATCATCATCATCACCAGCCCTTTAATGTCCCCACTGCCGGGGTATTATAATAGTATAACGACTGCAGGTGCAGCCGGGACCAACGGTTTAACGTGCCCTCCGAAGCACGGAAGAGCTCGAGATAACAAATTGTTGGTCACCCATCCAATGACCGGCCTTAGCGACAAATGTTTAGTTTACGCAATCGCAGGCCAAGCTCGCTATACCCCTGCGCTAGCGAGCTCCTCAATCCTTAATTTTTTCCTACTTCCTTAATCCTTATCCCTTTTTATTCTCATTTTACGGGAAGATACAGTCCTAAGTGTAGAAGAAATTCTAATTTAAATTCTAATTTAATTTAAATATAAACGTAACATTCTGTGCTGTTAGAGTAGTTGGGGTAGATTTGGATTTGTAAATTAAAAAAACGTGGATATTTGTGTATCTCATATTTCAGACTCCACCTAAAGTGGGCTATTGCCACTTGAAGTACATAATAACGACGAAAAGTATGACCTTACTACCTTACATACGTAATAATACGTATCAATCAAATGTTTTCAAACAAGACTATTGCTGAAAATTGCCTTCTGCTCAGATTGAATCCTATTGCTTCACGACTGATAGCGAGAGCGTTCCTTTGATGATTCAAGGGAAGACTGAAAGGGGCTCAAAGCGTCGATAATGGAGGGTCCATCCCTCCCAGCCTCCAAGCTCCGTCGGCACTCGAGTCCAAATCCACTTGTTCCACTCGAACTTTCGAGATTTATGTTTGTGGCCCTCCATTAAAACGCTGTTTTCAAACTTGTGGTCCCTCACCACTCAATGATGGGGCTTTAATTCGGAATCTGGTCAATTAAAAGCCAACTGCTGAGCGACGCTAAAGTTATGGCCGTTAAATTAAGTTATGAGTATTCCGTCATTAGGATTTGGCTTTAGTGCTCGTAGAGTACACAATCAAACGTTAATGAGTACGATTAAATTAAAATATAATGTTGAAGTGGCATTGGTTAGTAAAATGTTGTTATTATTTGATTTACAAATAGAAATACATTTACATAGAGGTCAGACCAGATGTCATAGTCATAAATATTGAGTTTGTGGTTCCAGTACGGATTGATGGGTATTAACAACTCCAAATTCAGCCAGAAGCAACGGCTAAGAGCCTTCCGAAGCAACTCGAGATAATATTTTTTGGTCACCCATCCAATGACCAGCTTTAGCGAATAATGCTTACTTTGAGCAATCGAGCTCTCTGCCGAGAGGATGTGATGGCAATAATTACGACTCGGTTATTCTATCTCCGGTCCGTCAGACGCCAGAATAACTAACTGCCACACTCAGAGAACTCAAATAACTTTAATGAGTACTTAATGTCAAAAAAATCTCATTTAAATCTAGACCATAGACCCGGCAATTCTGGAACATCTCCTTTTCAAAGAACTGTATCTATTCGGCTACCAGCTGCTGTTCTTATTCAGCCAGCTCTCAACCCTAATGATTAACAAAGAGACACAGTGTGTCTATTTAGTGGAGCTCAGAGCGGGTCTTTTGAGTGCAGCCGTGGGAGTGCTTGGCGGGCTTTCAATCAGTCAAAATTATGAGGAATCGTTGAAATAAAAGTGTTGTGACGTGTCTGACGTTGAGAATTTTATAGTGGTTTTCACCACCTCATCAGTCGCCGTCATGAACTCTGTTACCATTCGACTCGCGCCAAGCACTATCCCCTAGATGCGTTAAAAGTGTTTCACCTATATTTTAATACAAAAATCATTTCATGCATTAATATCATTCATTCATTTTATCATTCATTCAAAATTAAGAAAAGTAAATGAAAATAATAATATAATGAAGAAAGTTTCTAAAGGACTTGTTTCCAGGAACGTTAAACCATTTTTTTATTGTAGTCGTGGGGAGCCATTGTTCGTCTGCGGGTGTCGCTGCTCTGTCGAAAGAATTCGCTGGCGCAGTGGCACGGCGCGCTTGGCCTGCGATTGCGTGAACTAAGCAATGTTCGCTGAGGCCGGTCATTGGGTGGGTGACCAAAAATTTATTATCTCGAGTTCCTTCTTGCTTCGGAAGGCACGTTAAGCCGGTGGACCCGGCTGCATCTGCAGTCGTTTACACCTACCAACCCGCCCTCGGCCAGCATGGTGGGTTATGGCCTAATCTCCCTATATTCTTCCATCCATAGGGAAGGCCCGTGCCCCAGCAGTGGGGACATTAAAGGCCTGGTGATGATGATGATGATGGGTGTCGCTGCTCTGTCGCGGCCTTATGTCTGCGAGAGGGCTAAATCGCTATCTTTACAAGGCCTTTCGTGGTAACAGAGTCTTTTGAGATCAGTTTTATAATATCTAGACGGCCTATTGTACTGCTTGTTAAACATAGTAATCGTAATAGTACATACATAAATAGATCACACCTATTTATCCCCGAAGGGGTAGGCAGAGGTGGATCAACACCCACGTTTCGCCAAATAAAAAGGGCCCATGTATTAGGTGGCGAGCCTATTGCCATCTATCAGGCATGTAGAACAGTAACGCTGCTGCCCATTACTCATCGCCGTCTTTATATACCCATAGTCGCTTTGTACGACACCCGCGGGAGAGATGGGGGTGGTGACAGTTGTTCTGTTCTGCCGTCACCACACGGCGGCCCGGCCGGCGAATATTTCTTGCTGCTATCATAAAAATGACATGAATGCAAATATGTAGGTACTTTGCATGAATAAAACATATTTTGTTAACCAAGACCAGAGTGCTCGCAGTTATTAACATAATAACGCGTATTTACAATGTCGGTCTCGCCATGGCGACGGTTGGGAGAATTGCGTGTTTACGACGCTATTCCCATTTGTCCGTCCCATTAGCCCCATGAGTAAATGAACGGAACAGAGAACAGCCTTTGCGTGTGTGCGTTACCACTGGCCGCTGTCACGCACGCGGCGAAAACCACTGACCTCTAATAAACAATGTACGCAGGACTGAAGGTTGTCATCCCAAAAATGAAGCCAATTTGATTATCGCCATTTTGGCGCTGATGGCACTGGTGTGCGAAGGTGATCGTCCACGGAACTAATTAGAGATGCATTTGTAATGTCAAATACAAGCAACAAACTTTAAATTTAGTAGAAGTATTCAGTCCAGCGTACTTGTATAATAGAGGTCAGTGGGCGGACTGGAAAAAAACGGTTTATTACGAACAGCCAGTTGCACAATGTCAGAGTTAGTGCGACGGCGTACTTAGGACGCTTTTACTCTGTTCGGTTTATGTACTCATGTGCTTCTTCTTCTCTCTGCCCTGTTCCCAGTCTATTTGGGCGCAGTTTGTTTCCTCTTCCATTTATATCGGTCAGACGTCGTCAAGCCATCCACTCCCTTTTGATTCATATCATCCGTCACACCGTAAAGGTGCTAGTGATGAATGAATGTATAGAAAAGAGATGGAGAGACCGATGAACGGAGAAAGTGATTGGAATGATAACATTCCAATCCATACTGTTCAGGGTTTTGGCTTAGGCTTTACAGCCGGCCGCATGTCTGACACCAACCCTCTTTGGGTATGCTCTTGTTGGTGGTTCGCCCTCCACCATTCGGGTGCCCCAAGGTGCTTATTGGTCTACACCGGGCAACCTCCCTTAGTCGACTTTTACGACACCCGTGGGATGAGTCGGGGCTGGCACATTGTACGTTATTTGTTCGCTCCCAGGACAGCAACATAGAAGACTTATCTCATGTCCATTATCCCCATTTACTCAGTTGAGCCTTCCAGAAGTCGAGTGGGTAATACGGATAAATCTCGCTTCCCAACATCCTAATCCCAATAACTCCACATGTCGAATAAATTTTCGTTTTCACAACATCATTCGCGTTCGCGAAAAATGAAAAAGAAATATATTCGTGTAACGAGCTTTCAAATAAATATGGGCCGCGCCCCCGTTTGGTGTGTTTATGGGGGGGCGTGGGGGGTGGTGACGAAATAAATATTCGCGAACCGACCGCTATACGACCGCGGGTTCGGTCCTTGAGAGGCCACGAGTGGCCTGTCGGAATAATTACGCACATTGTCGAAGTTGGTATACGGCGGGTCCCAATAATCTATCAACAGTTGAAGATAGACGTCCCACAGCTTAGTTGTTTTGCAACTTCTGTTATTTATCGTAATATAACAAAAAATGTCAGGCTAATTACTTTGTACTGCAGATAGAATATTGGGACCCGCCGGTAATGACTAGGTTAAATCTTTTCAATGTGCCTACCACGGTGCTAAAACGTCACTTCTGTAATTCTAATTATGTAATTTTCTCCAAAACCATAAAAATAAATTGTCACAATTACCAATGTATAAGATCAGCGCATAATTTCTCTTCCGTTCATATCGGTCCAACTTTATCAATATTATCTTTTAAGCGTTTATAATACTTACTGCCGCACTCAGAGACGTCAATTAACTTTAATGAGTATTTAATGTCATAAATTTTCATTCAAACATAGACCCGGCAAGAATAGCGACTAGTTTTGAATTGTCATTTTTTGACCTTAAGTACTGATTAACGTTATTTGACGTTTCTGAGTGCGGCAGTTAAAGACACTAACTGCCGCACTCAATTATTTAATGTCAAAAATTTTCATTCAAATCTAGACCATAGACCCGGCAAGAATAGCGACTAGTTTTGAATTGTCATTTTATGACGTTAAGTACTCATTAACGTTTATCATAACTTACTTGTCGATTGTGAAACAGGCCCTAAGCATTATAAGTCAAAAATAACATTTGTTTTGTATTGGCAAGGGATTGGGTATCTTCGCCTCAACTTAACCCAACCACGGATCACTGGCGTAACCATAAAACACGCACTTTACAAGCTCCGGAAAAAGGTGAGAAAATATACAGAAAGCGGAAGAAAGGGATGATGCCAGCATTCGGTAAGTTACTTGTTTCATAATCCGTTCTTTGGATGTTGGAACCGAATAGAGAGAAGGTAGTTTTCATTAATGCAATTTGAAATGTAAAATGGTTATATTTCAAAGTAATACTAATATAATAAAGCTGAAGAGTTTGTTTATTTGTTTGGTTGGTTGGTTGGTTAAACGCGATAATCTCAGAAACTGCTGACTCAACTTGTAAAATGTTTGTGTTAGATAGTACATTTATTTAGGAAGGCTATATAATAAAGAAAGAAATACATTAACGGGAGCGAAGCCGCGGGCGACCACTAGTTCGAAATATAAAAACACTTGAAGTGTGTAGATAAGTTTTAAAATGAAACACAAAAGTTTGATATTCAAATATGACGGAAATGATGAACTAGATAAACAGGCTAGTTTCAATACTCAACCCAATGTTCACGAGGTAGTTATTTTGAGAAATTCCACAAATAATGTAGCAACAAAACTTGAGTAAACATACTTTCATCTGTAGATAAAATATTGAAACAGACCGTTCATGTTATATTAATAAACCAAAATTATTATATTTAGCTATTTATTCCTTGTATCCGGCTGTTGAAGGACCATACACTCCAAAAACGAAATCGCTGTTATATTACGATGACAGGAGTCCGGGAATTGAAGGAAATTTTTGATCATATTTGTTTGCTGACTGGAATCAAACTTTTGTTTTCTATGCGTGCGAATAGATAGCCACTTAGCGAGGCCCTCTTGATTTGCGTGTTTTCCGGCTACGGGTCAGCGTGCATTTTTTCAAGTGTCGTAATGGCTGCAAGGTCCTCGGGGACCGCCGGCCGCCGGCAGCCGGCGGTGGCGCCCCGTAATTACGCGACGGCTGCTGTTAACATCCGTTATGTATTCATGAGCGGGGATGAATACTAAGCAGGCACCTGGGGGCGCCCTCCGACCGCAACGACTTGAAGGAAAAGATTACAATTTTAACGTACTCCGAGCGCTTTCGTAGTACTCACGTCGACCCTTTAACAGGCTCCGTGGTCTAGTGATTCGGCCACCGGAATGAAGATCCCGGTTCGATCCCCAGAGGGGGTTTGGTAGGTGGTAGGACTTCTTTCAAGTCCGCCTGGCTAGCTACCACCATCTTATCAAAATCTGTCGCCGTAATAATAATGTTAACAGCATTATTGTGTTCCGACAATTTGTGATGGCTAGCCCCTCTGTGGTTGAGGGTTATTGTCAAATATAATAGGACCTCAGGAGATGTCAAGGGAAACCCTGGGCCATTCCACAGCATGGAGCTTAACATGCCCTGCCTTTAAAAGAAGGAAGAGTATGACTAAGAACCTTCAAGCAAGGCGAAAGAAGCAGGTTTCAGGTAAGGCTTCCCAAGCACTACTAATGTTGTTTTGACAAGTCACAAAAACATAGTTATAGTCAAAGTCAAAGTCAAAATTCATTTATTCATATCTGGTATGATTACAATACACTTATGAATCGTCAAGACGCTAGATACCGAAAACCCGTATGTCCAAGAAAAAAAAATAGTGGAAAAAAAATAGTGGAGTAATATATAGATATATATATATAGAAAATCTGACAATGAAAAATATGTAAAATACAATGTAAGTTTACAAAAGGTTTTAACAATTACAGTGACATGGAAAATGTATGAACCTCGTAACCTTTTATCCGCAACTCCAATTACTTAACTCGTGTCAACCGCTTCTGGGAAATTTGTGACAAATATTAGGAAAGCAAGTGTAAGCTCCAAACGCTCTGTCTTATGGTGAACGCACACTTATCCGAGACGCAGAAATCGAAAATACTACTGAATTGACAGATTATGTCCTTCATGTTACATTTTGTATGAAACGGTGTTTCTGCAGTCCCCGTCCCCGTCCCGTCCACGTCCCGTCCGGAGTGTTTCCCGTTACGTATGCGGAGACCTTTAGTATATCTTACTGAATTGACAAATCCGTCCGCATCGCGTGCAATGTTTCCGATGACGTCATCCGAACTCTTTCTCAGGATTCTGAAGTTTCTGACAGATTCGGACAAGTGTGCGTGGTTTCATATGATTCAATATAAACCTACATAAATCACGTTTATATCCCCCAAGGGGTAGGCAGAGGTGAACTAGCACCCACGTGTCGCCAACTATATCAGGTCCCATGTCATAGGTGGCGAGCCTATTGCCATTTATCGGGCACTCACCGCACCCACGGGAAAGATTTGGGATGGTAACAATTGTATTGAACTCTGCCGTCACCACACAATATAGAGATATCTTTAAATTCGTTGACTTCGGCGCGTTCGGCTCGGATAAGTGTGCGTTCACCTTCACCCGGAGTAAGGAAATCAAGATACCTGATCCCGACATCAACAACTTCCGGTGGCCATCGATCAACTCAATCGCTCGAATCAATATTCAAAGAAGCCTGTATCGGGTTCTCGACTAACAAACGCGGGCTCGATGATGGATCGCTCTCGGATGAAGGCGAGACGTCTAGTGCTGTCCCCTTCTTCGTACTAGTTGCCCACATATTTCAAAAGCATAATTATCAAATAGGCAAGAAACTTACTAAATCTACGAAAGAAATGAGATAGTCCGGTAGACATTTAGGGCCTGTTTCACAATCGACAAGTAAGTTCTGATTAGCTTACTTGGCATTCAATTGGCATTATTTCATATTACAGCTGCCAAGTAAGCTACTCTTAATTGTCGATTGTGAAACAGCCGCTTAAAATATCAAACACTCCCGGAGACCCAAATATTGGTGGAGAGCTGGGCCATCGACCCTATGTGTGCTACAAAAGTTATTCGGGGTCAAAGGTCAAAATTTTTGGTTTTTTTCGACAACGCTAATAAAACCTCATATCTTAAAATTCTTCACAAAAATTCTGTTCATGATTTTTTCCTAAGAGTTCTTGAGATATCGCGATTCTAAAAGTGATACATTTCCACGCCACGTTTGAGGTAGTGTACTATGCGCGTTTTATTTTATATTTAATCTTAACAATTTATCTTTTCACAAAATAAGACCAGAACAGGCGTCAATATCGTCATATAGCATATCTTTATCATCAACTGGAACAAAATTATAATAAGATAAAATAATGTGGCAATCGAAAGTAGACCTTATCATTTACGACGCGCGATCAAATCTAACGGCTTTATTGGAAAACCGCACACTTCCACCCACCTGAACCTTCCTGCTCTGGTAATAAGGGCCATTGTGTCTCCAGAAACTTTCGGTAATCAGAGGAAAAATTATCTCCATAATGGTGAACGCACACTTATCAGAGGCGAACGGAATCGAAAATAGTACTGAATTGACAGATCCGTCCGCGCCGAAGGAATCTTTTCCGATGACGTCATTGAATTCTGAAATTTTCGACAGATTCGGACGAATCGGACGACTCGACGCCGGCAAGTGTGCGAGGTTTCATATGATTCCATTATAAAGATTATAAAGATAACGACTGACTAGAACACAATTGTCACCACCCCAAACTCTTCCTTGGGTGTCGTACAAGGCGACTAAGGATAAATCAGTGATGAGGAATGGACAGCAGCGTTCCTCTTATACCACCCAGCAATGTACTACTTTTGTGCCCGATAAATGGCAATAGGCTCGCATGGGACCTAACATACCTGGCAAAACGTGGGTGCTAGTTCACCTCAGCCTAACCCTTTGGGGGATATAGGCGTGATTTATGTATGTATGTACAAAGATTTCGATGAATTCGATGACTTCGGCGCGTTTGGCTCGGATAAGTGTGCGTTCACCTCAACAAAGTTGTTGGTGACGCCGCCGTCAGCCGACGGCCGTAAATATTGAGTGCCTCCATCGGCGCGGGCCCCAACCGTTTGTTCCGATTTCACTATCCTCGAGGACCATTCCGCCCAATAATAGGAACATTGGAACATCAAACCTGTGCAGGTTATCACGTAATGGAATCGCACGGTGGGATCGTTATTCGGGAATTACGGGAGTTTCTCTGCGCGGGTTCTGACTTTCATCCGTAAATGTGACAGCTATTGTCACAATTTATTGTATAGCCATACATATTCCGCTATATTTCAACTTAAATGTTTTTGAAGCTGTTAACTATCAAATTATATTTTGCTTTGCTACATCTTCTATCTTATTTTTAAAAATGAATTGCTGTGCGTTTGTCTCGCTAAAACTCAAGAACGGTTGGGCCGATTTAGCTTGATAGATGATGACACCCTTAGATTCAAAGAACTAACAGCTTAACCTGCCTTCCGAAGCGTGGAATGAAAATATAAAATGGTTTATTTACTAAACAAATAGTTTTACAATATTTGAGTTTGATTTTATCCTTTTAAGTGTAAATGGAATAACAATAAGTAACTAGTTCTGATCGCACATGTTCACTACTACCTCCTCAATCGTCTGACTCTACATCCCACTCCTGAACATAGATCCAATCAAAAGCACGTATGGTTTTCGGCTTTGTTCATGTAAAACATCACTCTTCCTAGTCAGAAGGGCGTCATACTTTGAATTAACCGGTTTCCCTTCGGCTCTAAACCATTGCTTCTTCAGCTTGCTAACTCGATTGCTTTACCAACTACTTTTGTTCTTTGTCGGATTCTCAAAGAGACTCTGATCATAAACTATTTCGATACCCCACTGATCCACTTCTCATTTGTAATCCAGTATGGACCTCACGGTAAAGTGAAGTCAGCACTGGTGCCACGCTTTGATTGAAGACCTTAAGCCCCTCAAATTCCATAAAGCCCCTCTAATGACCCTTTTGTTAAAGCCAAATTGTTATCGTCTCTCCCTCGGAAGGACCCCCGAGTAATTGGTCCTTCCGTTAACGAGACGACAAAAGACACAAAAACAACTGGAAGCTACGGAATTTTTTTAAGTTCCGCTCCATCGGCCTCCGCTATAAATATCTGCCGCCCATTGTGATGTCGCGAGGCCTTTGGTTGGACGCGAGCAGGGGGTATTATTGAAATGAGCGGAAATTACAACGGCGCCATCTCGCGGGCGGCCCGCGTACTAACGCGCTGGCGAGCCAATCCACAGCACCTAGGTGTGCAATGTTTGGCCTTATTGGGGTTTCAATGAAAAAATTGCAATTGTCGAGGCATTACAAGTTAGCGGCAATATCTTTCTTACTTACCAAAATTATGAAAAAAAACTACTTGGCTAATTAATATACTTAGAGCCTGTTTCACAATCGACAAGTAAGTTCGAAGTAGCTTACTTCGTAGATCATTTGACAGTTGTAATATGAAATATATGTCAATTGAACTGCCAAGTAAGCTACTTCGAACTAACTTGTCGATTGTGAAACAGGTCCTAAGTGTAACAGAGAGGCGCAGTAATATTTAAAGGGGTTATTCGGGCCATCAAACTGAACAACTTTCGCTACGGGACCATAATTAAAATCTCAGAAAAGAAAATCACTTCCCCATTCTAAAACGAGAACCAGCTGACATACGTTTGTATGGGGGAGGGTTTATTTTTTTAGGATTATGTTGTTGGTCTCATAGTTAAAGTTGTTCAGTTTGATGGCCTGAACAACCCCTTTAAATATTGTACCTATATTGCACCTTTGTGTTATACCTTGTAGATGAGCCTAACCATTGAATCCATAAAATCTCAAAAATCCAAAATCCAAAATGTAGTTTTCAAAAGATACAGTGTGTAAGATTGACAGAGCAGAATAAGGCCAAATATTGTACAACATTGTAAGTCGACTAACAGTATTTTGGTATTACCCCAGACTGGGGTTCAAAATACCTTGATAAAAGTCCTATAAAATGTGGTCCTGACTGTTACAAAATGAGTAGTAGACTAGAAAGAAAAAGTAGGATACCTATAAGTATTAAACCAAGCTTTCCGTTTCAAAACCAGACAGACAACAGCAACAACCCGAATCCATTGTAAGCCGCACTTAAGGCGTTAACACCGAAATATAATAATAATATCACAAAAATGAACGGCCGGAAAAATAAAAAGACCGTTTTTAAAATTTTATCACAGTTCAAATAGCGCTCGGTGCCCGGAGAACAAAGCGAAGTAACTTGTCCCTCCTCTAAAAAACCCTCTCCTCAGATAAGTTCAGCAATAACATAACTTAGCCCGGAACAGGCCGGGTGTTTCCACAAGGCGTTGTCGCCTGGGGCGGGCAAGGCGGACCGTTCTCTTTAGTTCACTCGTTTCAACTGCATTGCGGTAATAGTTTTGTTTGACCGTCTTGTCGGTACTGGTTCTCTAGTTCTTTTTAATCGCCTTTACCAAGCGGTGGGGTTCGCTCACCGGACTTAAGATCCTGTAGGCCTAGCACGGGACGTGCACAAAATCTTGTTGTGTAGTGATGCTTTCCTTGTGATATCAACACTCAGTTAAATAGTTTGAATTCGTTTTCATAGAAGGGTAACTTTTGTATAGTAGTCTTTAAAATAGTGTTCTTTTGTCTTTAGTGTTCTTTTAAACTGTTTTTTAAGTAGGTAATTATAGATTATACATTTATCGGTATCACCTAACAAGTATTTTACATATTGCTTGATTGTTACCCTCTACGACTGTATATTTATAAAAGTAAGAAACATTATTAAACAGCCAAAGATATGTCTATTCTACGCTTCTAATTTCAAGTACGAAAATGGAACTGAATAATTTAACATATTAATATTATTAAAAGTGAATAAATTGCGCAAACTCTTATAAAAGTCATAGTGGAGAGAGCCGGGAGCGGAGCGTGATCGCACTGACAACTAGTTCGGAGTTCGCAGAACTATTTACAAGAAGGAGCCTAGCACAGGGACGTGGACAAGTCTCTCTCCACCACTTGACAGTGTTTTGTTTCGGGATTTAGTGGGAGTTAAGCGAGATGAAAAGATTTTCTTTCCCCCCGAGGAGATGTGTCCACGTCCCGTGCTACGGGGGCAGCTCTGGCGTGGAGATAACGCTATCTTTGCTAGTGGCCGCACGTTTACGGCGGCTAGGCAAGGGGGTGGGGGTGGATACATGGTGCATGGTACAGTGTTCTCATAGAAAAATATCAGTCGATTAAGTGGACTGGAATTGTTATTATTTGGAGTCAGACGATGTCCTGTGTCTATTTGAGTCTTAAGCTAATTCATCGGAATTTAAATTCTGTTACTTGATGTGACTGATTAAGACTGGAATTGTGGTAGTTTAGAGTTAGAAGATATTGTCTTGTGCGGTCCCAAGTCGCTACGTTTTAAACGAATTCATTGGACTTAAGACTCTGTTACTCAGCAGATTAAGATTGTCGTAGTTTAGATTAGAGTTGGAACATGCCTTGTCCGGTCACAGGTCTCAAACTGCTGCCACTGACAACACTTTTCTGAAAATGTTAGCAAAGTGGAGTTTTCTATTCTTACTCTATTGGAAAATAATTAAGCGTCTCTCTTATACAATCGCTCGAGCTCGTGTCCTCAGTTCATCATCATCATCACCAGCCCTTTAATGTCCCCACTGCTGGGGCACGGGCCTTCCCTATGGATGGAAGAATATAGGGAGATTGGGCCATAACCCACCACGCTGGCCCAGTGCGGGTTGGCGGGTATTAACGACTGCAGATGCTCCTCATACATCCTGTCCTCAGTTAAAAGTCAGCAATAAAGATTTTGGTGGTTAGAAATAAGTCTAAAATTGTAAAAGTGTGTGTTTTGTGTGTGTTTTTATTCTTAATACTTTAATAAAACCAATTGTGTTATAAAACCAAACTTGTATTGTTAGTTGTTCATGACATAGATATAACAATAAGTGACAAGACAAGAATCAAGACAATTAAAAAGATAAAACTAAAAAGTATTTAATGTGTTAACTAACAAAATAGTTCTTAACATATTCCCGGCTTACGCAATGGGAAGCGGGCAAATCTTTGTGATTGGCCTTTTTAATATTTTTCCCCCAGGTATTCTGATAGAGACAACCCTAACTCTTCCATCTCTACCTGGATGAACCTTAATCACTATTCCAGTCAACCATTGGCCAGAGGGCAAATTTTCGTCCTTTAAAAGAGCAAGAGTGTTTTCTTTTACATTTGGAGACTTAAAACACCATTTATTACGGACTTGCAAATTAGTTAAATAATCTCTGCTCCATTGAGTCCAAAAATCTTGTAACTTTCTTTGAATTAATTGCCATCTGTCTAATCGGTTTAGAGGTACATTTAATAAATTATCATTACATAATACAACAGTTGGTTCGCCAATCAAAAAATGACCAGGCGTTAGTGGAGCTAAGTCCTGTAATGAATCACTAATTGGTGTTAATGGCCTACTATTTAAACAAAACTCAACTTGTGCAAGAATAGTTGCATATTCTTCAAAAGTAAAACTAACATTATTTAATATGCGTTTAAGATGTAATTTCGCCGCCTTCACTCCGGCCTCCCATAACCCGCCAAAATGTGGGGAGCTTGGAGGAATAAATTTCCAAGAAGTGCCGTCGTTTGCTAATGTGCTTAAAAATTCATTAACTACGTTTTTTGAAAACAATTGGTTTAGTTCCTTAGCGGCTCCTTGAAAGTTTGTTCCCATATCGGACCAAATCTCTATACATTTACCACGTCTAGCAACAAATCTTCTAAATGAAGCAATAAAAGAAGCAGTAGACAAATCGTTTACCAATTCCAAATGGACTGCTTTTGTAGACAGACAAATATATAATGCAACATATGCTTTTTGAAATCTTTGACATCTACCTTTATACAATTTAAGATTTACAGGGCCAAAATAATCGACTCCACATTTCATAAAAGGTCTACATGGTGTTATACGCTCTATGGGCAAATCACCCATTTGTTGTTCTATAGGTTTTGCTGAATGTTTGAAGCAAGTAACACAAGAGTTAACTATTTTCTTTGCCAAAACTTTACCAGAAGTAATCCAATATTTTTGACGACTGATATTTAGCATCAATTGTGGACCACCATGTAAAACTTTGTTAACATGGATATGTTTCATAATTAAATAGGATAACTTACAATTCTTACTAAGAACAATAGGATGTTTGGTGTCATAGCTTAAAAATGAATTATTAATACGTCCTCCAACTCTCAAAAATCCGTCTGTATGTATTATGGGATTAAGAGAACGAATCAAACTACATTTCGTGACTTGTTGTGTACGCTTAAGTGATGATATTTCGTTAGAAAAATGAACATATTGTGACATTTTAAGACATACATTTAAAGCATATTCAAGTTCATTGGTAGATAAAAAAGGAATTTCATTTGAAATGTTATTCATATTAATTCTAGTTCTAGTAGACTTCTTTTTGCAGTTATTAACAAAACGTATACAAAACGCTATAACTCTATTTAACTTATTCAAAGTAGAAAACTTATTAAAATAAACAACACAATCGTTTTCTAAACATACATTAACATGAACGGTTTTAGTCTTCAATTCTAAGTTTGTATCATTAATAAAAGCCTTATCTCTATAACATATAACAGAATCTTTTAAAAAACTAGGTCCGTTAAACCACATATTAGAATTACGTAACTCAGAAGGCATTAGTCCTCTCGAAGATAAGTCCGCAGGATTGTCCACTGATTTTACATAACGCCACTTTTCACTAACAATGATATTAGTTATTTCTGAACACCGATTAGCTACGAACACTTTCCAATTATTTGGACTTTTTCGTAACCAAGCCAACACTATTTCAGAATCACACCATGCCGTAATACTGTCACTAGGTAAATTCATACTAATTCTCACTTGCTCAAGCAACTTTGCTAATAATAACGCACCACATAACTCTAACTTGGGCATTGTTAAGGTCTTAACCGGTGCCACTTTCGTTCTGGCTGCAATTAGTTTTGTTTTTATCTCATCTTCTTTTATTATTCGTAAATAAACTACAGCCGCGTAAGCTAAGTTCGATGCATCAGAGAAACCATGTAGTTCTAGATTACATTTTTCAGATGTAATCCCAATCCATCTCTCTATTTCTAAATTAAATGTCGATAATTCTTTGGTATACTCAATAACTTGTTTCTGTAATTCATCTGGTATTGGATCATCCCGTTTCAACCTTTTTATAGCTATATTTAAGGTTTCTCCTATATCTGGTTTTTCATTGCGGAATGGCAATCTAGCTATGTATCTACCTTCATGTGTGCGTTGATGTGTTTTGTTATATAATTCATCTGCTATAGATTCATCAAGTGTAAGTTTTCTATCAGTTATTGTATCTACTTCCCAAAATTGTTTCAATAAGTTATCAACATCTGTTCGAATGTGTAATAAAGTGATCTTGTTAGAATGACCAGATTGTGACATCTTTCCAAATATTATCCATCCTAATGCTGTGTTTTGTGCTATAAGTGAGTGCTTATCGTGTCTAATCAATCCATCTTTTAAAATGTCTGCATATACTTCGGCTCCCAACAATAAATCTATTGAACCTGGCTTATGGTAGTATGGATCAGCTAAATCAGTTTGTGTAATACCATGCCATGTCTTTAGTTCAATACCTTGGGTAGGAGTAGTGTTTGTTATTTTCTTCAGTACATACGCATTAATCAATATTTTGTTAGCAGGGTCATTGTGTACTAGAATATCAAATGTTACCGCTGCTTTTGTGATAAGTGGTTTAGAGTCAATTCCGGTAATAGTGCCATAAACATGTGTCTTTTTCAATCCAATAAGTTGACATGCAGATTCCGTTAAAAATGAAGATTGTGAGCCTAAATCTATCAGAGCTCTCAGTCTAACCAATTTACCAGTGGGCGATTCAACTTTGACAATCGCTGTCGCAAGGAGAACTTGTGAATTATTTGAATCGTTGTAGTTTGTAGTTGTTTTCAATGTAGTTATGTTATTGGTTTGTTCATTTTCCACAGGCGTAGTATCATTAGATGCGGAACTATCAGGTGAAAATTTAATGTTATGTAACATAGTATGATGTTTCTTTTGACATATGTGACATGACTTCGTTTGTCTACATTGTGGTACACTATGTCCAGGTATTAAGCAATTGAAACAAAGTCTAGCTTTTTGTACAAATTCTCGACGATAATCTACTTCCTTTTCCCAAAATTCTTTACAGTGACTAATATAATGATCTTTCGAACAATATGCGCATTTTTTAGTTTCGACACTCAACTTGAAACTTTTTGCTTGTGTGTAGTTTATAGGAGCATTTCTGAAATCTTTATTTTTGTTCGCATTTGTAATCATCTCTAAAGACCTAAATCTACTTTCCAAAAACTCAAACAATATCTTCTTACTTGGTAAATCTGTTTTATTTCCTAAATGCTGTTCCCATAGTTTATGAGTCTCGGTGTCTAATTTGGATACCACAATATGTACAACAATAGGATCCCATTCTGATGTGGAAATATTTAAATTATCAAGTGACATCAATACTTCGTTCGAAATATCAAATAAATCTTTAATACCTCGTGCTGTTTCAAACATAAGTTTTCTATGATTCAAAAATTTATTTAATAATTCGTTGACTATGCATCTCTTGTTTTCGAACCTTTGTACTAGAGTCTCCCATGCTTTTTTATAATTTGTTTCAGTGACGGAAAAATTACTTAATAATTGTGCAGCTTCTCCTACTAGGCTTGTTTTCAAATAATGAAATTTTTCTACATCGGACATAACCGCATTATGTATAAGGGATGTATATAAATCTCTAAATGACATCCAATCTCTATAATTTCCTCCAAATTTAGGAATTGAAATTGTCGGCAGTTTTATTTTAGTGCCGTCTTTTACGACTTCACTGTTAGAGCATGCTGGAATTACTGACTTTGTATAACACATTTTTTCTTTTATCCAAGTTTTAGTATCTAAATATTTTTCTTGAATTTCGTCATAAATATCACTACGAAAATATTCCAATTTTTCTCGTTCTTGTATTGGAACCAAGCATTTTAATTTATCGTGTTGATTTTTAAATGTCAACCAATATTGTTCTAGCAGATCTATTCTCACTTGTAAATATGATTTATTTATACGTTCTTTCGGGCATTTTTTCAAATTAACTAATAGTTTCGTAATATTGTTGGCAATTTCGTCTAAATTTTCTAATGTATTTTCTCGTGTAATTTCTTCCATATTGACGAAATGTCAAAATAGTATTAAAATTTATACATACAGTTTGTCTTCATATAATTTGCGTTGTCGTCTCACCAATTTCGTCTCGCATCGTTTCTCACTCGAAGGACCATGTAAAAGTGTGTGTTTTGTGTGTGTTTTTATTCTTAATACTTTAATAAAACCAATTGTGTTATAAAACCAAACTTGTATTGTTAGTTGTTCATGACATAGATATAACAATAAGTGACAAGACAAGAATCAAGACAATTAAAAAGATAAAACTAAAAAGTATTTAATGTGTTAACTAACAAAATAGTTCTTAACAAAAATCTTTTTCTAACATTTAACAATTTTGAAATTAAAATCGAATAGTTCAGTAACCAGTAGTCTGGTGATCTTACGGCGTATCGTATCTAATTAGCATTGGAGGTGAGAGCAATTTAATAAGTACCTAAAGTGAAACAGGCCTCACCAGTCCCCCCCCCCTCCCCACCCCCCACCGCACAAAAGTCATTACGGAATCGGAAAGCGTGAAAACGTAGTCTAGAAAGTTGTGCTCTCCCGAGGTCCCAGTTTCAATAGCGGCCGCTGATTGGACCAAGCGAAACTTTTGCTACATACATATTATTATTCCTTATTACGGCTATTTTTCTTATTTCCAGTATTTGAGGAGCTCGCTAGCGCAGTGGAGCAGAGCTTCACGTACCTTCTGAAGCACGGAGGAACTCGAGATAATAAATTTTTGGTCACCTATCCAATAACCGGCCTTAGCGAACATTGCTTAGTTCACGCAATCGCAGGCCAAGCGCGGCATGCCACTGCGCTAGCAAGCTCCTCCTCGTGATTGATGTATGTATGTAATCTTACATACACATTCATACATAAATCACGCCTATATCGTAGGCAGAGGTGAACTAGCACCAACGTTTCGCCGACTATGTTATGTTCCATGTAATAGCTGGTGAGCCTATTTATCGTTTATCGGGCACAAAAGTCGCAGTACATGCTAGGTGTTAAAATAGGATCTCGCCTGACTATTCCTCATCACTAACTTATCCTTAGTTGCCTTGTACGACACCCACAGGAGAGATTTGGGGTGATGACAATTGTATTCTACTCTGCCGTCACCACACGGCAATGTATGTGATCTTGACAAGAACTCATTATAGCAGCGAATCATTGGAATGTCTCGTACGCGTACAATCACCAAGTTACACTTTCCGCTGACTAACCATTTCGCGTTCGTTCAATAGACGTTACTTCTTGGTACAGCGATCGAAATCTCCCTCAGTGCTAATGACACGTATCCGGCGCGGGTGCCAACTCGCAAATGAAAGAAAGCTCTCAAACAATAAACAGGCGCTGAGTGACGCCGCGTTGATTTATGCGGAGGAACTTCGGGCAAGGGGTCCAACTTCGCACTCAGCTCATTACCGGAGCTCCGAGGATAACAGCATTCGATCGCGGAGGCTTCGCGGATCTCGTAGCTTGCCGGCCGGCCTCGCGGACTTGGGCTCGGTTCACCAACACGTAAAACTAGTGATTAAAACATAACCGTCAGTTTTTCCATACGACAAAATGTTCAAATCGACGGTTGAATTGAATATTCGCTTGTTTTACGTTTTGGTGAACTTTCTTGGAGGTCAGCTTGAGGCTTGTAATTAAAATACTAATATTATATATTAATAAATATTTTCTTACGCACACATATCATCTAGCCCAGAGTAAGTAGCATAAGCACTTGTGTTTTGGATACTAGATGACGGACAAATTTTGATTATACATAGAACATTTTAATTTGTCTATATAAACATTTACACATCTATGACTCGGGAAAAAATGTCTGTGTTCATCACAAAATGTTACCCTAGGATTCAAACCCGGGACCTCATGGCCAATAGCCAACGATCTGACCATTCCACCAAGCCGGCCGTCTTAAAATACTTTATTTTTACAATACGAACCTGATATCCGTTGGCTTACAACGTGAAGAAGGTTAGAGAAATTTCCACAAGTAACTAACGTCTTGGTTGGCCGAGTGGTTTAGGCACCTGCCCGGATTGCAGAGGACGCGGGTTCGATTCCCGCATCAAGACTTTTCGCATTCTTCGTAAGCGAAGAAGTTCTTAAAGCAAGACACTGTTTAAGCGACTCCATACTTTTCAGATTGTAGAAAATTCGATTCAACACAGTTATTTACAAGTTAGGAAACAAAATGGCCACGGTTGTTATAACTGCGAATCCAGCAGATACGGAAGGAGTTAATGCAATTTCAGATTTAAAGTTCACCTGTGAGTTGTTGGTTGTAGAACTGGCGGGGAGCCAACGCGACTTGGGATTAGCATAGCGCTTTGTCGAGGCGATATAGCGATATAGCGATATAGCGCCAGGCGATGTCTGGCTACGTAGGGGTGAATGTGTCCTGGGTACTTTTATTAGTTTCATAATAATATGTTGAACAGTCTAGTGCAGCTAAGTTATGAATTTACATACCTACTTTATGCGTAGATTAAATAAATATAAAACCTATAAATATCGAGCGACTGTGACGGCAGAGCAGATTGCAATTCCAATATCTCGAGATTAAGACACAGACAACGATGAGTAATAGGCAGCAGCGTTCCTCTCCTTAGCGACCTGCGATTGACGTCGCGATAGAATATGTCAAATGGCATAATTACATGGAAGCTAACATAATCGACGAAACGTACCTGCCTACCACCGGGGATATACCTTGTATAGCCGTGATTTAGGTATACCAACTGAGAAGCTTTGGAAAATATTCGATTGTAAAGTCGTTCGCTTGATCAGATGTGGCCGGCGACCGCTAAGCCAGCTATAAAGCACTGCCATAGATCGCAGAAGGCAGTTCTCGGCGTGTTTATTGGGAGCCGGCGCCGGCCGCCGAAGCAATAAAACAGTTTTAGTGCTCAGCCAATTCCGCGCTCTGCCTGGATGGACCCTTCGCCTGAGATGTTTACGTCGCTCGGGGGAGGCAGCTACTTTTTATGGCTAGCGAAGATAGTGGACCTGTCGTATTGTATGGATCAGAGTGTTGGGCAACGAAAGCGAGGGATGAAAGAAAAATGTGATGGATGTGTGGGGTGACTAGGACAGACAGGATTAGAAATGAGTACGTTAGAGGAAGTCTGAAAGTAGCGCCGATGATCGAAAAATTGAGAAGTAACAGGTTAGCGTGGTACGGACATGGGTTGAATGTTACGTAACTAGAGGTATGTTAAGTATGGATGTGCATGGACCTAGAATGAGAGAAGACCGAAGAAGCGATGGATGGATTGTGTGAAAGACGATATGGGAAAGAGGGGAGTTGATGCTGAGCTCACGTCTAATTGAGGAGAGTAGAAGAAGAAGACATGTTGTGCCGACCCTACTTAGAGCGGGATAAGGGCAGGGAGAAGAAGACTATAGGAGCTGATCGTCACGTCACTTGGTTAGTGTGGAGGGAACTGGCAAGGCGGTACAGGCGACTCGTTGAAAATTGAAGTCGCAGCTAGCTCATTATTATTAAACATCTATGTCAACAGCCTAGCCTCTTTACTAATTCTATAATAGCACAAATGACTGATCGTTGGTTCATATTCTAACCTCACCTAATCAACTTACAACTTTTCGGTAAATAGTAAGATTTTTGCCTGGCTGGCTTCTGACATCATTCAGGCCGCTACGTGAACGGCGCTGGTTAGTAAAGAGGCTAGGCTGTTGATTGAACGGCTGATTAAGCTAGTTGGCTGCGACACATACAAAGAAAAATAACTCTGAAAAGGTTACTCACTCCTCTTCTTTCGGATGCCCACTCATCATCCTTGGGCATAAAAAAAACAAAAGCTTTGTTTCTCGAGTCGTGCTTACTGCAACACCAAACTCCAGTTGTAGCATACTATGGCGGTTATTTGTTTCAAGAAAACAGTATGTCATATGCAGGACTATTTTGAGCACCTTCAATATATTGGGAAATGGGAGTAGAGAACAGCGTTGTACGTCTTGGTGTCTTTACCTAGGTATGAATATCCGTTTGTTCCTGTCTTCCGTCGAGTTTACATAGGTATTTGTTGGCATACAACTGTATTGTGTGGAAAATACCTAGTTCGTCTCAGTAATATTAGGTGATTCAATATTGAATGTGACAAAGCTAGTTTATATCGGGGCTGAAGACAGATTGAAGACTGAAGAGAGATTTAGCGATGCTCAAGTGCTTTATTCAATGGTATAAATGACAGCAGGATATGTCATTTCTTAAGTGCTTAACTACTTTGATATTCAATAGTATAAATATTTGAAAAGGCAAAATGTAGATCTAAGATACGGAGCGACAGATTCGTTTTAAAAAAATCATCTTCATTTCAAATACAGATTCATACATACATATAAGGTAAGCAGAGGTGTATTTACGCCTAATCGAATGGATGAATGAATGGAATGAATGATAAAACGGCAGGAGAAGGCCTTAGTGGACCTTTCATAATCATTGAACGTCTTTTAAAGAAGGGTTAGGTCAAGAGAGTAAGAAACCGGCGGGCATGCATGAAGACATTCATGAGATTGGATGAAGCGAAAGCAGTATGTAAGGATCGTAGCAAGTGGAAAGAGGGTAATCTCTGGCTACCCCTGTGCCGTGTGATGACGGTAGAACAGGATATTATGGTCACCACCCCCATCCCATCCGTGGATGTCGTACAAGGCGACTAAGGT
Source organism: Cataclysta lemnata (assembly GCA_963931975.1). Lineage (NCBI taxonomy): Eukaryota > Metazoa > Arthropoda > Insecta > Lepidoptera > Crambidae > Cataclysta > Cataclysta lemnata. The sequence continues at coordinate 8,966,502 of OZ008364.1, forward strand.
TATAGGCAGCAATGAATAATGGGTAGCAGCAGCAGTAATTCGCAGTGGTACAAGAGTCAGCACCTCTTGTACCACTGCGAATTATGTGCCCGATAGATGGCAAAAGGTTCGCCACCTATTACTTATTACATTGTTGGCGATAAGTGGGTGCCTACCCCTTCAGGGATATAGGTGTGATTTATGTAAGTTGAATAACATAACCTAACCTTGGCCGTAATTAGACTTGACCTATAAGACAGGTATGAGTATAGCAATTTCTCTATTCATCGTTCGTTCTTAGAAGATGTTGTTCAAGCAAGAAAATGATGTAAATAGAAATGCTATTTTGTTGGGTTTACAATGGCTTATTTAATTAACTTACATTGTGGTGGTTTGTAGCGCGGTCGAATTGGAATCGACACAGATAATATAGCATTTGTCAGTGCACAGAGTAGGTATAAACTTTTTGTTCACACACCTATAACATCAAAATGTAGACATAAATAGCTACTGATGGCGTGGATGTTGTTGTTGGTCTTTGGTCGTTCCTCCGAACTGAAAGCTAAACTTGAAAGCTTTCAGAGGCTCCTGCGTTCTGTTGGAGTCAAAGAAAACAAATCGGAAATTCATGAGCGAAGCGAGGACGCGCCGGCAGTCGGCAGCCTTCGTCTGAATTGGTTCAGGGGTATTTACTGAAAATCTAAATTGTTTATTTTTTAGTTTATTTCATATAACAAATTTATTTCATCAAAATAGTTACCATTATTATCTAAACATTGCTGCCATCTAATAGGAAGGATAAATCAGTGATGAGGAATGGGCAGCAGCGTTCCTCTTATACCACCTAGCAATAGCAATGTACTGCGACTTTTGTGTCCGATAAATAGCAATAGGCTCGCCACCTATGGGACCTAACATAATTGGCGAATCGTGGGTGCTAGTTCACCTCTGCCTACCCCTTCGGGGATATAGGCGTGATTTATGTATGCATTTATGTATAATAGGAAGGTCATTTATGCCTTTGGATAGATAGAACTCTGAGGATCTAGACTGCACAAACTGTGTGAAAGCATTTTGTACTGCCTTCTGTGAAGAAAACTTCTTGTCACGCAGATAATTGTCCAAATCACGAAAAAAATGGTAGTCCGTTGGAGCAAGGTCTGGCGAAGACGGAGGATGACGAATGGTTTCCAACTGCAGTTCCTGAAGGGTCAAATCGGTTTCTCGTGCAGCCGTGGGTCAGCGGAACACTGCTCTCTTTCTTTAATTGCTTGTAAGTTTCAAGTTTCTTAACAAGGTAAGGTAGTTAACAATTTAGATTTTTTGAAAAACACCATAGGTAGTATTATAGGTATGCTAATGTTAGCATCGGTAGTATTCAGTTCAGGGTATGCGTTATATCTGTTACATGTTGTACACTGCCGACTGTACCGGTCCCTCCTCACATCTCCCGGCAGTTTTTTCGTGCCGGGGGCAGGGGGTATCGGATACCGTCGACGGGATCAAACGAAACTGTTACAGACAATTTCCTTCAAAACCTCTCTTCTTCTTAATGGATTCGAACGACGCCATGTGCAGATAATCAACGGCATCAGGTTGCTAAGAGACAATATTACGAATTTATTAATTTTATTTCTCTACTAACTGACCCGGCATAAGTTCGTTGTTTTGTCATATAACTTATCCGTCAAATGTTTGACAGCAAAGCAGTTTAGGTGGAAAAATGAAATGTTGTTTTTACTATTTTCTCGCAATTTCTTACGTTGTTATGCCGTGCAAATTATCCCGTAGCCATGGTTACAATTTGGTCGCCATGGTTACGTCAAATGTTTGACAGGAAAGCAGTTTATGTGGGGAAATTAAATTGTTGTATTTACTCTTTTCCTCGCAACTTTTCCATGTTTTGTCACCTTTCACGCCTTGCCTGGCCCAATACAATCATTTCACAACCAAAATCAGCTAAATCGGCCAAGCAGTTCTCGTGTTTTGGCGAGACAAACGCACAGCAATTCATTTTTATATATAAGAAGAGAAGAAGCAGCTAAAACCTCAGCTTAGCTACGCCAGCGCATTTCACGAAATTTTATAGGAATTCGTTTTCTGCTAAAGCTGTGCGATTGTGGAATGCTTTGCCATTAGTAACCAGACAGGCACAGTCACTCAATGTTTTCGGGAGGCTGGTAAAGGAGCATTATCTGACACTGTAACTTTTGATTTCTTTTTGAAGTAGTGTATCAAGTATTTATGTATTTATTTATTTATATTATTATTATTTTCTTTTTTTTATATGATGTAAGCATCTTATATTGTCGGTATATTATTTTTATATATATAGTAGGTATTTATGTATTATATACTTTATATGTATGGATGTAAGTACATATTTAGTGCTTGTATTTTTGTGTGCGTAAAAAAAATTTAAGTAGGTACGAGCTATTTATTTAGTTGCTGCATCGCCATCTTCCCTATGATTATTTGTTCTAATCTTGTCCATCCAAAGGTTGCCTGGAAGAGATCGCTCTTAGCGATAAGGCCGCCCATTGTGCATTGTAAAGAAAATGATTGTTCTGTACGTTGAATGTTTTATATTTGTGTCGATGTGCAATAATAGTAGATTTTCCATCAAGTGCACAAAACGAATCATTTTTGTCCGAGACTTTTAGTTACTGATAGTAATGTCGAGGATAAAAATGGTTTTGTGGACGAGGTAGAAACTCTGCTTTTCACTTCGATTGCGAGGAAATAATACATTAGTTTATCATAACATTTCATAAAATTCAAACTAAAATTAGTACAATTTTGAATACTGAAGGAAATTGTTTTTCCCATTGGTATTAGGCTTGGGCTGCAGACCTATACAGCCAAGAATTAAATTAATTTTGAAATAATAATTTTCTTAAGTTAATTTAATAACCTACCGTACCTACTTAAATTAAAATTATGTCTTAAAAAACGCATTAGGCAAATAAATTTAAGTAAATAATAAAATAACAAATTCTATCTCTGAATTTCTTATTGTGTTTGGCTGCATTGCTCACTTTCTTTGCCTTAATAGAGACACATTTATGAGTAGATACGTTAATGCTCTAGAGCACAAAAATCTATTTTGTGCAGCCTATATCCTGCACAAATAAGCACTTTCAGAGCATGAGAAGTGAAAAGATTATTTCTATTCTATTCTATTCTAATTAAAAGCGTTTCAAAGTATCGGCGCAGGGCACTCGCGACGTGTCGTCCTCTGTACCCCTTGTGCCTGTGTTTCTGTCCATTTTCAGTTCAGGTATTTTGTTTCACGTAGAAAACGCTTCTAGGCGTCGGTACGCGCGCGAGGAATGTGGATTAAAATTCCCACGGGCGCCACGGCGAATTGGACTTTGCCGCTTTGCGTTACGGGCTATATTTGGACAGGCGTTTAGACGGGGCAGAATTTCTTGGCAAGTTCTATTTTCGTCGCCAATGAAAGACGTAATAATAATAGGTGAATGAATATCTCCGAATGAGACAGTAAATATTGAAGCCTGAACAGGGACGTGGACAAGTCTCCAACACTTGACAGTGTTTCGTCTCGGAATTTAGTGGGAGTTAGAACGAGAGGAAAAGATTTTCTCTCCTCATTTCTTCTCCTGCTACGGGGGCAGGTGGGTTTTCCAATCGCGTGACACGTGGGCAGCTCACGATTTGGGGATTCCCCCTCCCTCCTCTTCCCCCACACCGATGAGGACACGGGGGTAGTTAAAATAAAGCCTAAATTGTAAGAAAACGAATGTCGAAAATAAATGAAAATGGCGCTCTGCTAAATTAAAGGCTACGCTCAGATCTCAACTAAAAGCTATAAGCTGTATATCTCGAGTAGCTTAGACATTGCTCAGTTGGCAATATCTCTGCCATATACAATTAAAACATCAATATTAATGCATTTACCTAAATCGGTAAATGTATGAAAACGACTCTTAAGGTAAATTACAGTTCCAATGGTCCTCTATTTTGTTTCATTTTTTTATCCCTAATATATAATTATTGAAATTCTTTTTACTATAATTATCCCTAACTTATTTGACATGATATCACACGCCCCAAAAATGGAATCCGTAAATACTACAGGCAGTCAAATAATTATAGCCCTATTTATATGACAATCAAATGTTGTGTGGTTTTATTTGAAGAAGAACGATACATACGTTTGTTTTATTTAAACACACCCACATACCACGTTATTTAATGAAACCCCGATATTGTAACAGAAAAGTTACAGAACTAAAGATGATAAGGTAAAAGAAAACTTTGACTAATATTCAAACGTTTGTATGGGTACTAAAATTTATAGATATTGATTTTGAGACAAACAATTTTAGGGGGAAAAATGGAGTACCTACTCCATTTCTTTCATATTAATCCATGGCATAGATATCCCCCCATGGGAAGGTAACCATGGCAACGCGTCACACTGACTAGGCTGTATATTGAAGGGTTACAGTGAAATTAGAATGTTTAAAAAATTGGTTTTAAGAGCTTGTAGGTACACAAAACTGAATCGCGAAATTGCGTGATACGGCTTGCAATCAATTAAAGAAGAATGAAATTGAGGGAATCAATTTGCAAGTTCTTGCGATGCGTCACGGGAGCTCGTAGATTTATACGATGCGACGTCGCATCGCAGTTGTGTGCGCAAACCCTAAAGCCAATGATATCAATTGAGTAACCGATTATAATAAAGAATTACTTTCTACTTAAGTATTTATGCTTTGGTACACGTCTTATATGAGCAGTAAGTAGTGGACAAGAAAGACGTCGCAAGAATCAAACTCACTCGTCCGACTAATCAGTCGACAGCTGACTTACCTGTGGACAAGACAAAAAATAATGTTAATGAATTAGGTTCTAATTAATTGCAAGCGTATTAATCGAAATAACAGTATAAATCTTTAAGAATGCATCCTTCATCTCTACATCTGAGCTGACACCAAATTTGCGAAAGACAATCATAAACAAGCTACTGAAGTATTATGAAAATTTACTCAAAATTACACAAAATTGAATAGATGAATTTAAAGAGACAAGATATAAATATGACAATAATAGCGTATAAACTAAAGTCACAACTTTAACCCGCTATTCAGAATGAGTTGTAGCCACCAAAGTGTCTGGATAACATAAAGTCCTAGACTAACTCGCTCTGAAGTCAAAACATGACGGCGTCGCTTCATTGTTACAACAATGATGCTCGTATATCTCGCGCGTTCTCCTTCCGAGCAATAATACTCATTTTTATAGCAGCGTCCCGCTCTCGACAACAGGAACTGCCAACAATACACTGTACTGCACAACAATAACAATGTTGCACGCAACACTGGAGCAATGTCGCGGAAACTTGCAAAGGTACAAGTTGGACTGTAAGCACTAAGCCCGGCTTTGAGCGCGGATAAGCTTTCCGGGCGCTTTTTACGACACGGGTGGACCCCCCGCTGACCCCTGGACCCCTTGAGTTCTACACTCGGTGGATCGTTGTGCCGTATTAGGAATCAACCTTGGCTCCTTGACTAGCAGTATTTTCTATCTTAAACAACTTATCATTCTAGTTGCGTTTTGAGATTACTTAGTAGTTGCGTATAAGGACAGCGAGGAGCTCGCTAGCGGAGTGGCATAGTGTGCTTGCCTGCGATTGTAAACTTAGCAATGTTCGCTAAGGCCGGTCATTGGATGGGTGACCAAAAATTTGTTATCTCGAGTTCCTCCGTGCTTCGGAAGGCACGTTATGAAAATGAAAATGAAAATGAAAATGAAAATGAAAATGAAAATGAGAATGAGAATGAGAATGAAAATGAAAATGAAAATGAAAATGAAAATGAAAATGAAAATGAAAATGAAAATGAAAATGAAAATGAAAATGAAAATGAAAATGAAAATGAAAATGAAAATGAAAATGAAAATGAAAATGAAAATGAAAATGAAAATGAAAATGAAAATGAAAATGAAAATGAAAATGAAAATGAAAATGAAAATGAAAATGAAAATGAAAATGAAAATGAAAATGAAAATGAAAATGAAAATGAAAATGAAAATGAAAATGAAAATGAAAATGAAAATGAAAATGAAAATGAAAATGAAAATGAAAATGAAAATGAAAATGAAAATGAAAATGAAAATATGGTTTATTCATATAAGGTATGATTACATACACTCATGAAAAGGCCCTTATGGCCCTATCTCCCTATATTCTTCCATCCGTAGGGAAAGCGCCTGCCATAGCAGTAGAGAAATTAAAGGGCTGGTGATGATGATGGCGATGATGATTCAGATTAAAGGAAGCCCGACAGGTTTGGGTATTTGAGCCACAAGTGATTCTGCAGTACAGGCCGACGTCGGAAAAACTGAGTGGCGCCCGTATTATGAAAGCCGATTTCAGTTTTTTTGGTCTACCCGTCTCTCTCACTCATCTAGAAAAATAACAAAGTGTGAGAGTGACGAGTAGACGAACGCAACTGAAAGCGGCTTACATACTTCGGGGTCGGAGTTCAACTTTGGCAACAAGAAAGTGTTTGATTGCAATTACAGCGTGGGCCCTTGGATCCAAGGGCGGATAGACGAGGCCGCTTACCTTCGGCCAGATAGTAGAAAAACGAGTGATGCGGCATTTTAGCGGCCCTGGGCCCTGGCAGCCATTGTTTGAATCTCATTCCCTTTTTGTTTCCCTTGCACGCGCATGCCTTAGTTTGTCTCTTTCGTAGTCTAATGATCCATTGTGGGCCCTCTATAAATTATACCAAAACTGCTGAGTCAGCCGCAAAATGATGTTTAAATTGATTGGAGTTTTGACCGGGATGCTGGATGGGAGGCTGTTATCTTCAGGCGGGCGCTGAGATAAATCTCAAGACAAATGTGCGTTACTGCGTGGCTGCTCCATCAACGTCAGGCAACTATGTATTTAAGTACAGTCCAAATTGAGATCTCTCTTCAGCTGCGTTTCAATGTAATTTAGACGCATACATACACAAATCACGCCTATACCTATTCCCGAAGGGGGTAGGTGAATTGACACCCACTTTTCGCCAATGTAATAGGTGGCGAGCCTATTGCCATCCATCGGGCACATAAATCGCAGAATATTGCTAGGAAATGCTGCTGCTCATTACTCATCGCTTCAGTCGCCTTGTACGACACCCACGGGAGAGAAAAGGGTGGTGACAATAGTATTCTGCTCTGCCGTCACCACACACCAATTAAACAATACTCTCTTTATGCGAGTATCTGCATGAGCATCTTTTAGATAACTCCGAATGAGTCTCAAACAAAACTCGCTCCTTTTCTTAGGTTATAGAAGAAAGAGTTTTCAGATGAAGCATCCAGTGAGTGTCGCTAACCAAAGCCTCTGTAAGGACAAACCCCTGAATACAGAAATGCTACCCAAGGTTTGAGTCCAGCATAATAATTAAGTATTGTCAAAATTGACGTTTATCCATACAAATTCTGACAGGCATTGTCCACTCAACTTTGTGAGCAGTGCTCAAAATTTGAGTAGCGTTTCTGTATTCGGGGAAACGTATCCCGATGGGTCGCCTGTCCCAGGAGCATCGCTCGCTGCGAATGAGCGCGAATACAAATCGGCCGAACCCAAAGGCTCCAATTTGTCTCAGAGCTCGAATGTGGCCTAAAGGGCACAGTAATTCGAATTGATACGAACAGATCCGCGGAGGTTGTAAGCGGGGGATAATCCCACCATTCATTCGCCGCTGAATGAATGAATGAACGAACGGGAGCGGTAATCCCGCACCTATTAACTTCAATCGGGCCAGCCGCCATTTCTGCTCGGGATGATTTTCTTATTCAGAGCGGTGGAATTGTGAATTCTGAATCATTAACGGGAATCCCGCAGTTCCATTAAAGCGGCTGCTTTGAGACAAGCCACTCTGCAAGACGGCAGTAGTGAAATTATCTGGCGGTAAGTATAATAATACCCTTCTAAACATTTGACCTAACCATGGTTACCAATTCGTAATCATGGCTACGGGATAATGTATATGGCTGTGCGTTAGTCTCGCTAAAACACGAGAACTGCTGGGTCGATTTAGCTGATTTTGATTTTGAAATGATTGTCTTGGGCCAGGCAAGGCAGGAAAGGTGAGAAAATATGGATAAATTGCGAGTAAAAAAATTATTTCAATTTCCCTTTTATACTGCTTTCCTATCAAACATTTGACTTTCGTCCGTTCAGTACGATTGTTTGGCAATGGCAGCAGCAAATCGTAACCATGGCTACGGGATAATTTATATGGCATACATAATTTGCCAGGGGCAAGAAGTATAACGCGACTTGATGTGGTAATTAAGTCTGTTTATTTGAAGATACAAATATGCTTATATATTACTGCGGTGCGTGTCTTAAGTTAACTTATAAAAATGATGAATGTAACTACGTGCATTAATGTAGGACATGCTGTGATGTCGCTACACATAACAACGTCAGCCAGGTCAGCTAGTTATGAATGTTGAAAATATACTACATAAACTTTATACACAACCATGACACGGGACAAATATTTATGTTCAACCTGGTTCAAACCCGGGACCTTTTGTCAATACCCAGCGATCTCAGCATTCGGCCAAGCCGGCCGTCAAAAGTATGAAGTTTATCAATGACAACTTTATGTTTATAAAGTAGGAAATTACCCGCTAAGTGCTCTTTTAAACAGTTGCGTATTCCACTTTTGCCACTCAATTAAGTAATTGGGTCGATTGTGCACTACTAACAGAATAACAAGGCGCTAATTCCGAACAAACAGGGCAAGTGTAATTGGCGCCCGACGTGGGGCCGCGCTGAGGATCTCGTAAAGTGTATCGGTAACGAGCGTCCGGCAATATCCGAGGAACGCCCGTCGTCGCTCATAGGGAAGCGATTGCCTCTGTGGCGTCACTTCCGCTTGGTGTCGACTTTTATTGATAGATATATCATCTGTAGTTAATGCTCCCGTGTTGGTTCCCCAAGCTGGCCTGAGAGAGAAAAAATGACGTAGAATGTACCAGCCCCGGCTCATCCCATGGGTGTCGTAAAAGTCGACTAAGGGAGATTGCCCGGTGTAGACCAATGCGGTCGGCTGTAAAACCTAAGCCAAAACCTTAAGCATGGGTTGGAATGTTGTCATTCCAATCATTCTCTCTGTTCACTGATCTCTCGACTTGGTCCGTTCCGTCTCTTTTCTATATATTCATTCATCACGAGCACCTTTTCGGGTGTCTTATTTTGGCTCTTGCAAACAGCGCTGCGAAAACTCCGTAAACAACTATAAGCGACAAACGAATATTGTCCTCAACAAAACGAAAGCGCTGTCCTGCACTATACCCCATTCACTTAGGCTTGAGACAAAATGTAAACAACTTAGATATGTCTCTTCATACGCAAATAAATCTGTTAGCTGCTTAGAAATATTGGTGTTACTCGTTTTTATTTTTGTATTTTATAGTATTAAAGACACATCAAGATTGTTTACATTTTGTCTCAAGCCCAAGTGAATGGGGTATAGTTAACCGGAGTCCCTGCTTGGGCGCCAATTACCAAATGACACAAAAGGCCCTAATGACACAATAGAACCATTTCCAGTCCTGGCCGCGGCATCTGCTGTCACCTTCCCGGCAGAATGTTTCATTAACTCGAGGAGTCTGTTTGTTTGTTTGTACGTGACGGTCCTCCGCCGCAACTATGCCGGATTAATGTTGCCCCGCCGACATTCCGGCGGAATACGAGATAAGGATTCTGGGCTGGACCCGTGATACGTGTCGCTGTGGTGTTATTAGATTTCTCTTTGCTTCTTTAAAGATCGAGATCGCGTAAAGTTGTTGATCCAAGGCCGCGGTAGTAACTAAATCAAAGTCAAAATTATGTTATTGCTCAATGGCCGTGTGGTAACGGCAGCGTAGAATGCAATTGTCACCACCCCAAATCTCTCCCGTGGGTGTCGTACAAGGCGACTAAGGATAAAACAGTGATGAGGAATGGGCAGCAGCGTTCCTCTTATACCACCCAGCAATGTACTGCGACACTTTTGTGCCCGATATATGGCATTAGGCTCGCCACCTATTACATGGGACCTAATATAACTGGCGAAACGTGGGTGCTAGTTCACCTCTGCCTACCCCTTCGGGGATATAGGCGTGATTTATGTATGTGTATGTAAATGTCATACAATAGGTCGGCCGGTCGGCCACCAACCCGCACTGGATCAGCGAGTGCCAGTAAGTTGTGCTTTTACTGAAAATTTACAATGTAACAGTTCCCTCGCCTCGCTATCCCGCGTTCTCATTGATATCTTAAATGTTCTACATTTCCGAATGCTGTTTTGGAAATGTATAGATTTCCTAGGAAATGTGTCTAATATAATTTATTTCCTAGGAATTGAATACAGTGACGGATTACATACATTTCCGGTAACATGGACAACAAAACAGATAGCTACATAACCTAACATTCAATCAAAATTTGATTATCTATAAAAAGTAATTGCAAACGAACTCATTGAGTTTTGGTTACCAGGACAGTGGTGAAAGCGACATGGCCGCCTCCACAAGGGAACGAGCCGCTTCTCATTCACGCGCCGCTCGTTCAGAGCCTGCCTATTCCCATCCATACATAAATCACGCCTATATTCCCGAAGGGGTAGGGAGAGGTGAACTAGCACCCAAGCTTCGCCAATTATGTTAGGTCCCATGTAATAGGTGGCGAGCCTATTGCCATTTATCGGGCACAAAAGTCGCAGTACATTGCTATCGCTAGGTGGTATAAGAGGAACGCTGCTGCCCATTCCTCATCATTGATGTATCCTTAGTCGCCTTGTACGACACCCACGGGATAGATTTGGGGTGGTGACAATTGTATTCTACTCTGCCGTCACCACACGGCACTACCTAACGTAACCCACCTCCGCCTAATACGTAATTTATGTCTGAATGCAGCATGCCCCGCCATGCCTCGCGAGCAGACATTGAAACGCGACCCGCCTCGAGAGGATGCCCTCCGCGGCCGCCATATTGGATCCGAGCGGCTCCTCTCCTCCCGCTGCGCGTCTGATGGAATTGTGCGAGCCCATACAAGTATTAATGGCTTATCGCGAAAGTTTCCTCCGATTCCGATGTCAATATTGCCTTCCGTAAAGGGCCCCATACACGGGCGGTTCTGCCTTCAGTTCTGCCTGACCGGATGAAAGTCCGAATCGTGTGTGTGTAATCTGGCCCTGGAAAAATCGCGTCAGACGGCCGGATGGACTGAAGCAATTCGTTCACATCGGCCTGACCGGAAGACCTGAACGTATCGTGTTTTACAAATTACACACATACGATACGGATTTGCATCCGGTCAGGTAGAACTGAAGGCCATATGGCCTATATGTTTATGAATGCGTTCAGGCCGAACTGAGTCTGTTTGGCCTGATTCGATCGGCCTCTCCGTGTATGGTAGGCTTAATTGTCGGCGCTGGAGGCTTTATCCTTATTTATCGTTTCCGCGTCTCGTCTCGGGCAGCGGAAAAAATGGGGATTTTCTTGGTAATTCAGCGGATTGGATGAGACGCCTTTCCGTCCTTAGGGATGCGCGCTTAGCTTCAATAAATTAACAGGGCTTAGGGCTCAGTATGCTAGCAAAAAAGGGTTCAGCTCTCGAGGACAATGCACTTGGTCATAATTCGTTTGAGGGTAAATGAAAAATTTTATTGAGTTTATATGCCTGTAACATTTTCTTTAAATAAATATTTTAAATAAATATAATTTTAAGATAAATAGTTTTACACTCACACCTATCATCAGCCCAAAGTAAGTAGCCTAAGCACTTGTGTTATGGATACTAGATGACGGACACATTTTTAATATATGTATGTATATAAATGTTTATCACAAAATTTGCCCCTACCAGGATTCGAAACCGGGACCTCTTGGCCAATACCCAGCATTCTGAGCATTCGACCAAGCCGGCCGTTTTTTCTTTAATAATTCATGTAATTTTCGAAATATTAACGTGGCAATTCCCAAAAAGGTAGCGTACCTATTGTATCGTCATCACCAGCCTTTTAAGTCCCCACTGCTGGGGCACGGGCCTTCCCTATGGATGGAAGAATATAGGGATGTTGGGCCATAACCAACCACCATGACCCAGTGCAATTTGAATAAGCAGATACTAATTTTGTTGGAGAACCAAGTGTCCAAACAAGCCAACAATAACTTTGGATGTGTATTTCGTACAATGGAACGCAGTGCCGCGCCCCCAGGCCACCCGCAGCCCGTTTGGATGTAAACGAACCTTTTAATTGGGTTATTTTATGTCCTCCGACAGATTGACTCGTCCCGGGCGCCATTGCCAGCGTGATTTGTTAATTCAAGCCGAGGGACAAACCGCCACCGCTCTCCAATTTGAAATGGCATCGATGGACCGCGATCAAGCTTTTGTTTTTTAATTGCTTTACTTTTGCACGCTACTCAAAGTTTGAGTCCTGCTTAGCAGTTAAGTATTGTCAAAATTGACGTTTTCCCATACAATCCACTTAACTTAACAAGCAGTGCAAAATTTGAGTAGCGTTTCCGTATTCGGGGGTGATGATGATGATGGATGTTTCCTCTTCCATTGATAACGTTCAGACAGATCATCAAACAATCAATCATCATCAAGCCATCCACTCTCTTTTGATTCATATTATCTATCACACCGGAAATGTGCTAGTGATGAATGAATGTATAGAAAAGAGACAGAACGGACCATGTCGAGAGACCGATGAACGGAGAGAGTGATTGGGATGACAATTCCTCTATTTAGGGCCGGTTTTTTGATGCATAGTTAACTCAACCAATTTAATTGTTACTAATGATTGTATCAGTCTGGTATTTAACCATTAGTAACAATAACTGGTTGCTCAAAAAAACCGGTCCTTAGATAGGGTGTCTGAGGAGAATTAACTCACGAAGGACACACGGCCGTGAAATGTAGAGCGCAGCCATTTTATTGTTCTTTCACACAAAAGAGCTCAATGGCTCGCGATGAGTTATTGTAATGGCGCACTCGAATATTCCGCTGCAGCATCCGACGCAGCGAGAGCGAATCTTTGTCTAGCCACTTTGTTACTCGATTTGCTCGAGTTACTCTATGTTTGAAAGCTGTTACTTAACCTTCCTTACACAAAGAGGACTGGTGTCAGGCAGGCGGCCGGCTGTAAAACCTAAGCCTAAACTTGGAGCAGTATGGATTGGAATGTTGTCATTCCAATCACTTTCTCCATATTAGGGAGCGTAGCGGAGAAACATAACTCTTCAAACATTGTGTTGAGTTTTTTCTTCTTCTTTATTGTATTCTTACATACATAAATCACGCCTATATCCCCGAAGGGGTGGCAGAGGTGAACAAGCACCCACGTATCGCCAATTATGTTAGATCCCATGTAATAGGTGGCGAGCCTATTGCCATGTATCGGGCACAAAAGTCGCAGTATATTGCTAGGTGGTATAAGAGGAACGCTGCTGCCCATTCATCATCGCTGATTTATCCTTAGTCGCCTTGTACGACACCCACGGGAGGGATTTGGGGCGGTGACAATTGTATTCTACTCTGCCGTCACCACGCGGCATAACAATTTAATTTATTTTTATTTCTTTCACTACCAATAAATCTTTAATAAAACAGCTCGTCGTAAGTACCACTTAGATACGGACACTAACACCAGTCCGTCTCCGTTATAAAAAAAATCTCGTGGTATCCTATAGCTTAATGTTGTCTAACTGCATTAACCCACAAAATTATAAAAAAATAGATTTGTGGTTCCTTAAAAAATCGTAATGTTTGTATGGAAAAATGAATTGTCGCTAAATTCTCCATACAAAACGGCAATTCGATACTTTAACTCCTAATATTTGAATAGAATAATGTGTGATGGATGATATGAATCAAAAGGGAGTGGATGGCTTGATGACGTCTGCCCGATTTGAATGGAAGAGTAAGCATACTGCGCCGACCCCAGATAGACTGGGAACAGGGCAGGGAGACGAAGAAGCTACTAATGCTGCTTAATAGTGAGCAATATATAACGAAACGCGTCTCAGTTGCGCGTACTACATCTGAATGGGGTCTTAAGCAGTTCACACACAGGGCTACTGGAAAGGAACGAAGTGATTACTAGATAGTTACTTTAGTAACTAGATTGTGAGAAGCTCTATGACATTGTATTGGTGGATTCACTCAAGAAACTAGTTAGTAATTTGAGTTTGTACTCAGTTCCTTTCTAATAGCCCCGTGTACGAAGGGCTTATGACCCCGACACATCATGGAAACGCGACGAGACGCGACGCGACGTATAGACACCGAACAATCCGGCGTCGCATCGGATGTTCATAGTGTGATTCTGGTCATAGAAAACCATTGAACTACTATAAAACCAATACATTTGATTCGACTCAACACGCGTCGCGTTACTTCGGGTCGCGTCGTGTTTCAAAAATGTGTTTCTGCCATTATGCTCTTGCAAGCATCGCTCCGTAAAAGTGTGCCATCGATAGCAGCGTTCGCACACGCCACCTTCGTTGGGGGTGGTGAGGAGAGGGGGCGGAGGGGGTCCCGGGGGGCCGAATTCTGTTGATTGTGCGGATTAGCCCGCGACGGGCGCAACGCCCAGGCGAAACCCGACCCAATCCCCCGGGGACAGGGTTCGAATTGCGCCGGCCGCGGGTCGCGATCCGGCGGCGTTTGTTCGAGTGTTCCGCGTCTCCGATAATAAAGTTGCGGGAGAGGACACAGTGTACCCAGAACAGTAATACAAACATACGTACATAAATAACGGCTATATCCCCGAAGGGGTAGGCAGTGGTGAACTGGCACCCGCGTTTCGCCAATTATGTTAGGTCCCAAGTAATAGGTGGCGACTTTTGTGCCATTTATCAGGCACAAAAGTCCCAATACATTGCTAGGGGTATAAGAGGAACGCTGCTGCCCATTCCTCGTCACTGTTTTATCCTAACAGTGATACATCTTCATAAAAACTGGCCGCTGCCCATTAGAATGTGTGCTTTCGTACGGGCGCCGTGTAGGCACGCACTGTGACGCACACACTGACATAAAATATGGGGGCATAAGGGTTCGGTGTGATCGCGCGTGTACAAGGCGATTGCACGTTCGCTCGCTGCTCGTTCACATTCGCGCTCACTTTAGTTACCGTTAAGAACATGTGATTGAATACATTTGGCAATATGGGTCGAATCCTTTTGCCTTGTGCTTTTCTGTAAACTGTAAGTTGTCAAAAACAAATTGTTCACTTTCCTTCCGGTGTGTGCTATGATGAAGACAAGATGTTGTAGTACCAAGAAAGTTAAAGATAAGTTGATTGTAATTGCATTTCATATTTTTCCGCCCATATATAATATGAACAGTTACAACACTTTAGCGTCAACGCAAGAGTAGGCTAATAACTCGCCGACAGGCCGCAGATAAACTACTGTTCTGGGTATACTGTGGTGAGGACGTGTTTTGGCATTTGCATTTGAAAGGGAGGACGTCTGTCGCCGTCGGACGCATCGCAGTACCGGAACCGCCTCAGTGCGGATGGCTATGGGCCCGTCGGAGCCAGCTCGTGGACGAAACCAGCAACGCCAGTGTACCAAATGACGGAGATACTCGTCCAATAGGTAAAAAAACTACGTTCTTGACAATGTTGGATGAAAAATGAAGATTTAGTAACGCCACAACGACGAAATGAATGCAAATGCTTTACAAGCATGCTTGTCATGGCAGTCAATTTTGACCATTTCACACCTTTTTTTTTTAAAACTGTTTTATTAACCAGTAGAATGTTTTTTTTTCAATTTCATAAAACCTATTAAGTCATAGGTAGGTACTAAACAAAAAAAACACACCAAATTAAAAAAATCGATAATATGAATACAATGTTCAAATTAGACATAAAATTTTATATTTTTTCACATGGGTTGTTATTCCACACACCCAATAGTTGACAAATTCGCTGCGACAGTTTGCGAACATGAATGAAGCAATCAATGCGAGCAAACAGCGTACTGGGACGACCCTCGGAGACGGCGCAGATTTATGGGGGGCACTTAACGGGGGGGGGGGGGGGATGGGGGGGAGCGTGATAAGCGGCCGCTGCCGATAGATTGCATCCGTGCCACATGAGTAGATAAGCCGAACAGAGTAAAATAAATAATAATAATAAATAATAAATATTTTTACACTCATACCTATCATCTAGCTCAAAGTAAGTAGCCTAAGCACTTGTGTTATGGATACTAGATGACGGAAAATATTTTTAATATCATAATAATTATGTGTATAAATGTTGAAAATATACTACATAAACATATACACAACCATGACTCAGAAACAAATAAATATTTGTGTTCATCACAAAATCTACCCCTACCAGGATTCGAACCCGGGACCTCTTGACCAGCGATCTGAGCATTCAACCAAGTCGGCCGCCAAGTACAAGCATCCTAAGTACGCCGTCGCACTAACCCTGACATTGTGCAACTGGCTGTGCGTCATAAACCGGTTTTTTCCAGTCTCGCCCACTGACCACTATTATAAAAGTACGCTGGACTGAATACTTCTACTAGAATGACAAATGTTTCTTGTGCCGATTTGAAGCGCCCCATCGAGCGGCAAGGGTACTAAATTTGACGTTTGTTGTTTGTAATTGACATTACAAATGCATCTCTAATTAGTTCCGTGGACGTTCACCTTCGTACACCAGTGGCATCAGCGCCAAAATGGCGATAATCAAATTGGCTTCATTTTTTGGATGACAACCTTCAGTCCTGGATGTTTATTAGAGGTCAGTGGTCTCGCCGCGTGCGCGACAGCGGTCAGTGGTAACGCACACACGCCCCGCGTGCCTGTAGTAGTGCAACCGTAGTAGTGCGTGGTTGTACGAAGGTTGTTCTCTGTTCCGGTTATTTGCTCATGTGTCCGTGCGGCCAGGGGCACATTATGGAGCGTGTGTGTCGCAGCCAAATAGAAAAATCTTGAGACGACTCACTTGTATTTTTTATTTTATGTTTTAAGTATGTAAAAAGTACGATAAACGTACCCAAATATATTATGTTAAAGAACAAAGAGCTATGTCGTTAAGATTGCAAAATTTGCAAAGGATTTGGTTAAAAAACGGCTAGCACTTAAATTTTTTTTAATTTAGTGATTAAATTTAGTATGAAAAAAAAATTGATAGAATAAATATTCTTTCTTAAGTTTTCAAAACAAATGCTTATAAACAAGATCATTAATTAAATAAGTTAAAAATTATCTAGCCTCAGGCTAGAGCTTACCAATACATAATTTGTGAAATTTTAATGTATGGAACAACTTTCATAAACTGACGGTTATCTTTTAATCGCTTGTTTTAAGTTTGGGCGAACTCGTGCCTCAGCTCAAGCTTTGACAAAGGGAAAGTGTCATAAAGCACATCTCTTTCCCCGTTATGTCTCTGTGAATGTGAAGCATCCCCTCTGCACCCCTGCAATAGATTTGATTGTTGTGGCAACGAGAGCGGTACTTGTCAAAAGGGGTGCAGAGTGAGTGGCCGACATTCATCAAGTCAAGGTCGCGTAATGGCGGCGCACATCATTGCGATTAAAACGGCGAAGGGTTCGGAATGCGAGTAGGCTGAGTGGGCTGGCTTCTGAACCGAAGGTTGCAGGTTCGAATCTAAGTCGGGGTAGACGTTACAAAATTAGTAACATAATGTGTTCTTAATAAAAAAAAGTCAATCAAACTAGACCATAGACCCAGAAACAAAATAGCGACAAAAATAGCTAGTATTTAATTAGTACAAAGATTTTGGTGGTTAGAAAAAGAATTTCGAAAAATTATGATCTTGAGGCGGGAATCGAACGGCTATCCGGGCAGGTGCCTGACCGCTCGGCCACCCAAGACACTAACTTGCCGAAATTCTTCGTACCTTTACACTTCAAGTTGTAAGCCAACGGGTACCCTCGCAATGTAGAAATAAATTTCCAACATTCCAAAGCAGATATTTTTACAAATACCGTGCATTCGGTTAAGCTTGGGTTTGCTTTATAAACTATTCGATTTTTAATTTTGACATTATATAAATGTTTTTGGTGGTACCACCAAAATCTTTGTACTAATTTTTCTAACATTTATATAATGTTAAAATAAAAAATAGAATAGTATTTAATTGACAATTCTTTTTTGTATTAAGTATTGATTAACGTTTATTGTGGTCTCTGAGCACGTCTGTAAGAGATGATCAATATTTTAGGGCGATCACAGACACGCGATTTCAAGTTGTCCGACTAAATCGCAGATTTTATTTATTAATTTATTATTTGGGAAACATACAATATAATAAAACATAACTAAAAACAAACAGATAATACATTAATCAACAAAGTTTCCACCATTGCAAAAGGGAAGAAGAAGATGGTACCAATAGCCACAGACACTTTTGACAGCCCGCACATGTTTCCAACTAAACCGTACAACCAACAAGTTGGCCAACTATCGGCCGATAGCTTACTCGAAGGCTTACGATGCAAATCCGCAGACTATGCACCTGAGGCTGGCATCTAAGTACTCATTAAAGTTATTTGACGTTTCCGAGTGCGGCAGACACCTAAGAGAACGACAGAAATTCCTGTGTATAGAGAGTGTCAGCGCTCGACAACATTTCCGCTCCTACCATGTTCCGTGTCTGGAGTGACGTCACAGCTACAGTCAACACAAAGAGCATTATTAGCAGTACACTCAGCGCGACACCCCAAAGCTCTCTCGGAGCGTGGACGAAAGACTTTATCCCCCGGGATCGCAGCATCCGCGCATTACGGTAAACGCTTTTTACAAACTTCCACAATTCGGGATCACCTTTATCCTTTATCCGTTCGAGGCTTTCTACGGACTTTAGTCCATACGCCTAGTCCGGGACAAAATCTCTCTCCACCGCCTGACGCTGTTCCGTCTCGGGACTTACTGCCGCACTCAGAGAGGTCAAATAACTTTAATGACTACCTTATTTCAAAAAGTTTCATTCTTTAGACCATAGATCCGGCAAGAATCAGGATTAGTTTTGAATTGTCATTTTTTGACATTAAGTAATCATTATCGTTAGTTGACGTCTCTGAGTGCAACAATTAGTGGGAGTTGGAGCGAGAGGAAAATGTTTTTTTCCCTGGGGAGATTTTGTCCACGACCCGTGCTACGGGAGGGTGTTTGTGACGGGATCTGTGTTCCGCGAACGAGTTAGATGCCGCACAATCGGGGGAAGGCTTATTGAGGTGAAAGCTATCTTTGGTACAGTTTAGTCATGAACACAAATATACTTACCCAAATATAATTGTTCTTAAAATATATAATAATATATATAATAATTATATAATTGTTCTGTAAATATTTGTGTTCATCGCGGTTGTATATAATGTTTATGTAGTAAGTAGTAGGAATATTTGCAACATTTATATAGGTACCTACATTACTAGCTGACCCGGCATACGTTGTTATGCCATCTAAATTATCCCGTTGCCATGGTTGCGTCAAATCAAATGCTTGACAGGAAAGCAGTTAAATGACAAAATGAAAGTGTTTTTTACTATTTTCCTCTCAATTTTTTCATGTTTTCTCACTTTTCCCGCCTTGCCTGGCCAATCAATGCCTAGACAATGATTTCAAAATCAAAATCAGCTAAATCGGCCCAGCTGTTCTCGAGTTTTAGCGAGACAAATTCATTTTTAAATATTATAAGAAGATATACGAAATTTAGTATGTATTATATTTGTTAGTTAAAAACGCCATTCCTTCAAGTTCTTTTTTTCTCACATACTGAATACAATAAAGAAGGAGAAAAAACTCAACACCATGTTTGAAGAGCTATGTTTCTCCGCTACGGTCCCTAATATCTTCGCTAATATGTACAAGTACCCATTACGGCCCGCGAGAGGAGCTGCCTATAAATTATTTTCGTAAATAATTGGGCTCAGTATCGCCGCCTCTGCACCACGTTGCGTCTCGAAATGTTATTATTGTGTTGGTTTACTTTAGGCCTCAATCAATTACAATGCGATATAGGCTGCCTGATTCGATCTGGATTCCGAGTGTGAGTATTCTCAAACTAGTGGTCTCCCGCGGCTTCGCTCGCGTTAATGTCGGTTATTATAAAGCCTATACCAGGAGACTTTTTGTTAATGTTTCATACATTTGGGTCAAGTAGGTATTATCAGTTTGTATGAAACAGTTGTTATTTTTTTCGCGTTCAACCAACCAAACAAACAAACTCTTCAGCTTTATAATATTGGTCTAGACTCCTATCGTTGACTGATAAGCCTTTCCTCGAATCCTCTTGTACGAAGGCTCGTCTCCGAGGCGTCTTAAAAATAAACGAACACCTTTAGACTCGCTCCTATCATCTACTTCAAAGTAAGCAGCTTACGCGCTCATGTTACGGTACTAAGCGACGGACCAATAAATATATACCTACATGAAAGTAATATATTTACCCCAGACGTTGTATCGTCATTCAGACGAATCTTTCTAACAGTTCACAGTCACACTGTTGCGAAATAAAACTAATTCCTTGCGATAGCACTACTATATTCGAGATGAAAATATAATATTAAGGGCCTGTTTCACAATCGACAAGTAAGTTCGAAGTAGCTTACTTTGCAGTTCAATTGACATATATTTCATATTACAACTGTCAAATGATCTACGAAGTAAGCTACTTAGAACTGACTTGTCGATTGTGAAACAGGCCCTTAGAAAATTTACATAAACTTAAAAGTATTAATCAACAACTAAAACCGTAACTTAGCAACCGCTCTATATTTCCGTGACACACACCGTTCACTCCCAATTTTCGTTCAATCGTTCAATATCAGCTCTAATTTAATTATTAGTCTATTCTCTTCCGCCATTAACTTATAAAAATGAGGCGTACGGCTGTAAACCTAGACCAAAACCTTGAGCAGCACGGATTGGAATGTTGTCTTCCCAATCACTCTTTCCTTTCATCCGTCTCTCGACGGTCCTTTTTTATTCGCCACTAGCACCTTCTGCACCCTGTACAGTGATGGGTGATATGAATGAAAAGGGAGTGGATGGCTTAATGTCGCCTGACCTGTGTGAATGGAAAAGGGAATACTACACTGTGTTGACTCCAGACTAACTGGGAAAAGGGCAGGAACAAGAAGATATCTCTCAGTACCTATCAGTACCTATACATACACTTGCCAGAATTTCATTTGCCATAAATTCGTTTGCCATACTATTCAACGGACATAATATTGTTGTCCATAATTTCATCTGTCATATACGCACACTTGCCAGAATTTCAAATTGGCAAATGAAATTCACTTCACGAACAGTATTGGCAAATAAAATTCTGACATGAATATTATTGCATATATTTTTCAGAAAAACGATAGACAACCTAAATTGTTTTTATTACTTTGATTGCTGTGACAAAATCAATATTAAAATATACATTCTGCTCTTCGCACAAACAATCAATCCTATCAGGGTACGGAGACGGCGCCTCTCATCCGATAGCGAGCAGTTCTGTCCATTCTAAGCCGTCCCTTAAAGTGAAGGCGATTCACCGAGATAAGGCCCGCCGCGCACTGGCCGCTCCGCCGCTGTGCGCGCGCCCTTGCGTCCTTATCGCGTCGTACACTTACACATATCTTAAGTTGGGTTAAGCGACGCGCGTGCCCGGATTACATCTTACGCTACGCTAATATTACGCTATATATCCGCTATCCTTTGTTCTTGGCGTGGTGCTTAAGTGGTTTGCTTGTTCTGGGTCCTTAGCAGCATTATTGATCTGGAATCTCTTCTAGATGTCTGCTCGTAAGAGAATGACTCAAATAGAGATGTTTGCTAAAGCACCTCGGGGCACCCGAATGGTGGAGGGCAAACCACTAACAACAGCGTACCTTAAGAGGGCTGGTGTCAGGCAGGCGGTCGGCTGTAAAACCTAAGCCAAAACCTTGAGCAGTATGGATTGGAATGTTGTCGATCCAATCACTCTCTCCGTTCATCGGTCTCTCGACATGGTCCGTTCTGCCTCTTTTTTCTGTACATTCATTCTTCACAAGCACCTTTTTGGTGTTATAGGTAACATATTGGAGGAAACGTATTGCGCCGACCGCAGATAGACCGGGAACGGGGCAGGGAGAAGAACACATAGGAACCATATAATTCAATCTTCGCAAGTGTAGTTCTCCTCGTTTGAAGATTTTGAAAAGAAAACACTTTAATTAGTTTGAATCTCACCATTACTTGGTGAGAGAGATTATCTTACCTTCCACCCAACTGGCGGTTCTGCAAAATCGAAACAAGGTAATGTAATAATGATTATTGAAGAGATCCACAGGCTGAGATTACCCGGACATTTACCATGAAGAACCTCTACAATTAAGTATGAAAGCCTCAGTGATGGCGTCTACCAAATGATAATTGTTTATGTTTATGTTACAGAAACAGCGAGCAGGCTACGAAAACGATTATTTATTTAGAATAACCAACATTAGATACAGCATTTGAAATTAACTAATAAATGTTCAATACACATCTAACTGCTCTTACAGTTATAGGTAGGTAGGTGATTACAGCTTACAGGTGTAACATAGTAGATTCTTACAAAGTTTTATTTTATTGACATTGCTTAGAGGAGAGAGGTGCTCGCTAGCGCAGTGGCATAGATCGCTAGGCCTTTGATTGCATAAACTAAGCAATTATCGACAAGGCCGGTCATTGGATGGATGACCACAAATATATTATCTCGAGCTCCTCCGTGCTTCGGAAGGCACGTTAAGCCGTTGGTCCCGGCTGCATCTGCAGTCGTTAATACCTAGTGTGGTGGGTTATGGCCTATTTTCCCCATATGCAACCATCCATAGGGAAGGCCAGTGCCCCAACAGTGGGGACATTGATGGGCTCGTGATGACGATTGCTTAAACACAGCTAAGCAGCGAGTTTCAATAATGTCCTGTAGGGTCTTAGAAGTACCTTTTTTTGTTCATAGATGGCACTGTTCGTAACTAACATTACAGTTTCCTTATTCTTTGATACGATAATGATTCATTCATACCTATTACTTGTTATTTGGTTCCTGGCTGACCTTTCACGCGATATTAACCTTTCGCTGAAGGAAATAAGGCATCCATCACTCTGCTGTCTACTTTCGATTACATTCGGATAGCAGAGGCCTGCAATATTACATTCGTGTCAAACAGTGGTCAATCGCTGCCGGCATTTTGTGGATGTCGTTAGTTTCGTGGATATACCCTTTTTTATCTAGAACTGTCATTAGAATGTCCCTACCTAATACTGCTGGCACATCGCACTTCAGTAATCTTCTATCGTGTTTGTTATATAAGGTGTTTGGTACATGGGGTATCAAGCCGGCACCTACCCATGTTAACACAGTCATATAAATACCATGGTGATATTAATAGTTATTTGTTGTACGTGAGTGCAAAGTTGTTTTTTAACCGCGTGCTCAATTTTGAAGACCGAGCTAGCGAAGGATTCTAAAATTGAATCACGAGCGGAGCGAATGATTCAAAAATTAGAATCCTGAGCGATAGCGAGGGAATCAAAAGAGCACAAGGTGAAAAATCTTTGCACTCGAGTGCAACACGTAACTTTTCATCCCCCCCAACGAGGAAATTGCAAAATACAACAAAAAATACAATCACAACAGTTTCTGTTTTCACCCAGAAACTTCCACAACACCCTCCCATTAACCCAAACACACTCTCAACACCCACCCAGAAACACCCACAACATTTACACCCATCCACTCAGACACACCCAAAAAACACCCATTCGCCAAGAAACACCCACAAAACACCCATTCACCCAGAAACACCCATAAAACACCCATTTACCCAGAAACACCTAAAAAACACCCATTCACCCAGAAACACACAAAACATCCATTCACCCAGAAACACCCATTCACTCAGAAACACCCACAAAACACCCATTCACCCAGAAACACCCACAAAACACCCATTCACTGAGAAACACCCACAAAACACTGATCAACCCAGAAACACCCAAAAAACACCCATTCCCCCAGAAACACCTACAAAACACCCAATCACACCCAAAAAACACTCAATCACCCAGAAACAACCACAATTCTCACCCATCCATTCAGACACACCCACAAAAACCCATTCACCCAGACACACCCACAAAACACCTATTCACCTAGACACACCCTCATAACACCCATTCACCCAGACACACCTCCAACAGCCACCCATCCACCCAGCCACACCCGCAACATTCATACAGACACACCTGTAAGTACCTAATAAAAATTACTCCGAGACGGTCAATCAGCTTGAGTCAAGCACGTTGATTTTCTGTATGTTTTTGTTCCGTTGCTAGCGTAAACAAATCAAACAGACCTAAAAAGCTTTTAAATGCTTGACTCAAGCATCAAGCAAGCGTTGTAGACGATCAAAATGTTTAAAGCAAGATTGACGCCAAGCTGATTGACCGTCACGGAACTCCTAGGTTTTAACAAATTTATGACGTGAAAAGAAAATGGCGCGCGCAAAGCAAATTACAAAAAAAGTACACCAAGAAGGTTCCGAGTCTGAGTTTTTAACAAATTAAAATAGGTTGCATGACAATTTCGGCACCATGGAGGTAGAAATAAATATGTATAATGATGTTTTGAATTCACAAACTCATTGCACACGATGTTCTAAATTCAAATTTACTTTAACCTCTAGAGGATAAAAACGGCTTTTGCACTCAGACATCGAAGAGCAAAAACGGCTTTTCCGAGATGGTGGGATGAAAAAAATATTATATTACGTTCTCCATACAAATAGTTCGATCAGAAAAAATATGTATGAAAAATTAAAAACGTATTTTTACAATTTTGAATTTTAAACAGTATTTAGATGACTATGTTAGCATGGGTAGGTGCCGGCTTGATACCCCATGTACGAAATACCTAGTATAAAAATGTATTGCTGTTCGCTTGTCTTGCTAAAACTAGAGAACGGCTGGGCCGATTTAGCTGATTTTGGTCTTGAAATGATTGTCTTGGGCCAGGCTAGGCAGGAAAGGTGACAAAATATGGATAAATTGCGAGGAAAATAGTAATAAACAAACAAACATATAGGTCAACTGCTTTTCTGTCAAACATTTGACGTTCGTCTTTTTTATTTAGTTATTTTAAGCCGTTTCAGCAACATTTTTCATTGATGCTCAGCGCCTATTGGTATAAGCGTGATGCTATACAGCCTGTAACCTTCCTCAATAATTGGCCTATCCAACACAAAAAGAGTTCAATTTGAGTCTGTAGTTCCTGATATTACAACGTGTACGTACAACCAACCAAACAAACAAACTTATCAGCTTTATAAAATTACTAGTGGTCGCCCGCGGCTTCGCTCGCGTTATAATCGGTTATTATATAGCCTTTAGCCTTCCTCGATAAATGGACTATCCAACACAAAATGATTTTTTCAATTTGAATCAGTAGTTCCTGAGATTAGCGAGAACAAACATACAAGCTCTTCAGCTTTATAATATTAATACTTAGCAATAGGAGCTCTTCCCTAGTGTGGTTAGCGCGAGTGCCGTGACGCCGGCGGCCCATTACAATTAGCTTTACGACTCACCACGGGCACAATCTCGCTCGCTTGTAAAGCGCCGGCTGCCGGCAGCCGGCGGTGAACCACAAGGGGCCCGGACCAGATTTGCCTTAACAAGAGGGTGGCACGGGGTATGCTCGATTTGCCGTTGCCGGTACTCTCCCTCTGATTTGAACATTCAGATTACTCTAATTTCTTTATTATTATGTTTCTAAATGACCATCGCCACTTTTTGACATTTTATCGTATGGAAGAACTGTCAAAAACTAACGATTATCTTTTAATCGCATGTTTTAGTGTTTTTGAACTCGGGCCTAAATAGAAAATATTTATTGGCCATACCTACCTACATAAAAAATAAAATAAAAATACAGACGAATCGAGAGTCTCCTCCTTTTTTAATCGAAGAAAACCGAAGGAGGTTACTCAATTCGTACCGTATGTTTTTTTTTTTTTTTTTTTTAGTTTGTTCGCGCAAAACTCCGTCGTTTATGGACCGATTTTGATTTTTTTTTTTTTTTTTTTTTTGTTGGCAAGTATATACTTCGATTGTGGTACAATGATAAAGAGACCAGGATTTGATGATGGAATCCAGGAGAAATCGAAGGGAACTTTCGTAAATTGTAGGGGCGGCTAGTGTGTTTGATATTATTCGTGAAGTCAGTCAATAAGATAACAAAGCAAGTTTGTAGAGCAGTCACAGTTACCCACAGACCGGCCAACTAGGTTTACGAAAGAGGTGGCTGTCCTCGACTTAAGCCAGTGCAGACTTTGTACGCTTCAAAACAAAGAGTGGCCATCCCATTGGGTCCCCTTTTATTGGCTCATAAAGAGTTCGCTTCGATTCAGCTAACGCGCGTTGTAAAATTGGAACCGAACGACTTCCCCACACACAAGATAAACGACGCCGCGTCCTCCCCCGGGCATCGAACCTCGATCTCGCGGACAGATCACTTCCGACCGGTGCACAGGCCGGCTGCCGTCCCGCTCGCACCCAACGCGGGTGAAGAGGACGGGGACACGGGGGTCCCCGATGCAGTTGCTGGTTTGACACTTGTTTAAAATGGACAGCATCGAAACGCTAGAATTATTAGGTTGGTCGAGTGTTGGCACAATGGCTGAACTTTACTGCATAGGTACCTCCTACTAGATGTTGAATACTTTAAATAAAATGCTATCTGCAGATTTAGTGTATTTCGTATATTGTATGTAAAAGAATGACAATCAAATAACCGTTCCTTAGCAACATAGTCATAGAGTAAATATATGACAAATACTAACTGAATAAATTTCTTCTAACGCCACACCAGATTGCTGCGATGCACCTAATAGATAACTTTCCCAATAGCCTATTCATCATTACGTGGGTTGTTTCATTTAGAAAGGAACGCTCTTGCCTCTCATATCGCCTGATGGTAAGTGACGATAAGGGCTGAAGATGGAATCGAGCTTCACCTGGAACACTCAACCACAGAGGGGCTGGCTATCCTTATACACACATTGTCGGAACACAATAATGCTGTTAACATTATTATTATGCCGACAGATTTTGATACAAGCCTGGTGGCTAGCCAGGCGGACTTAAAATAAATCCTACCTACCACCAACCAATCTCCTGGGGATCAACCAAACCCACGGTTGGCTAACCACAGGCGGTTAAAATTATAACTGTCAATAGGTTATCTGATAGGTTATGCTACGTTGTAAACAAAAGATGTAAGCTAGGTAAATCTTGTACAGGTAAGTTAAAACGTATGGCGGAGGTTTATGACTTTCGTACTAGGCAGGTACGTTAAGGTTCACTGTCGGCTATAAACCAACCTAATAAACAGGTCAGTGCCGCGACGCTGGTTTATACCCTTAGTAAATCTTATTTAGAACAAAGAATACTGTGGTAGCCGTGTGGTGACGGCAGAGTAGAATACAATGGTCACCACCCTAAACCTCTCCCGTGGGTGTCGTACAAGGCGACTAAGGATAAATCATTGATGAGGAATGGGCAGCAACGTTCCTCTTGTACCACCTAGCAATGTACTGCGACACTTTTGTGCCCAATATATGGCAATAGGCTCGCCACCTATTACATGAAACCTAACATAACTGGCGAAACGTGGGTGCTAGTTCACCTCTGCCTACCCCTTCGGGGATATAGGCGTGATTTATGTATGTATGTATGTAATACTGTAGTTAGAGAAATTTCGAAAAATTATAGTCTTGATGCGGGAATCGAACCCGCGTCCTCTGCTCTCGATTCTCACACCAAGACTATAACTTTCGAACTTCTTCTAACAATACCTAGATAGGCTTTGTACTAAATTTCCTAACATATAGGTGTAATGTTCAAATTAAAATCAATGTAGTAAATCATACTTAGGGCCCGTTTCACAATCGACAAGTAAGTTCTAAGTAGCTTACTTCGCAGATCATTTTACAGTTGTAATATAAAATAAATGTCAATTGAACTAAGTAAGCTACTTCGAACTTACTTGTCGATTGTGAAACAGGCCCTTGATGTTTAGCTGAGCCTTGTGATGCCTTTACGGAACCCCAGGGTCCACGGAATACCTTTCGGGAAACGCTGAGCTAAATCATTCATCACATTCCTTAGATGCGTTTCTTCCTGTCTCAAAATCATAACTTTTCCGACACTTTCAGTATTTTTCTTACCTAAATACTACTTATGCACTATTGTACACTTGAAAAACAATTAAACTCACCAATGAGGAGTGCGAAGGAGAGGAGCGCGAAGAGAGTGCGCGTGCGCAGGGGGCGGGGCCCGGGGGCCGCCGCCGACCAATCAGCGCGCGGCATCGCGCGGGGGGCGGGGCGAGGGCGCGACAGAGCGAGACAGGCGCAGCCGGGCGCGGCCAGCGCTCATCTCCGAGGCCGCAGCATCTGCAACGGAACACAGATCAATCGGTCGATCGTCGGTCGATTGGCATATTGTAATAATTCATGGATTTATTTGGCAAAAAAGAAATATAAAATTAACAATAATAACTAACCCACCACGCTGGCCCAGTGCGGTTTGGTGGGTATTAGCGACTGCAGATGCAGCCGGGACCGACGGCTTAAATAATACTTTGTACTTTTTCTAACCACCAAAATCAAAAATTGTACGAATTTTTCTAACATTTATATAATGTTGAAATCAAAATCGAATAAATACTTTGTACCATTGACAAAATGTCGTCGGAAAAATAACATCGTTGTGGATGCACCCTAAGGCGTGTAGAATCTGTCGTAGCGAGAACTACTTCAGCCAGACGTAGCACGCTACGTGCCAGGCGTAGCACTCTGCGTAGTCCTATGTATTCGGATGCTACGACGATAATGCTACGGTAGTCGTAGCTATGACCAACATAGTTTTTGTATTTAATTCACTGCATATTAGAATGACAAAAATATACCTGAACATTAATTTAAGTACTGTTATTAAATAATAAAAGGTTCAAAATTAATTAGGCTTAGATCATAATAATGATACAGCGTAACTTGAAAATATGACCTCGCCTTGCCAATTTTCCTGAATACGGCAGTGTGTCAGCGCTGTCGTCTGCTCTGTGGCCCGCCGAGGCACACCCGGAGTGACGCGGGGAAATGTCCCGTAGTTCGATTAGAGCGGGGACACACCGGGAGGGTGCGATTGCGAGCATTCCGGCGTTTCGGGAATTCTCAAATTGTCCAAGTGATTGCCACCGTCCCAACTGCGAACGGTTTTCATTCGTTTCGCGCTGAGGGGTGATCGGCGTTTCTCGCATTATATGTCACGTTAATGAAAATGTAGCATCGATTGAAAAATAGGTTAATGCCCGAAAAAGTTCTAAAATCCTTTTTTACATACATTGTTACATTAATTTTGTACCTCTATGGTACAAGCAAACCCAAACTAAGCTTGAGGGTTTGTACCATAAATGGCTCAAACTCTATCTGTACTAAGTCGGTTAAATTAAATAAAAGTAGGTACAGTGATTACCAAAATTATTAATTCTTTATTTTATTGCAATACTTGTAGCATAATATAAGTTATTATCATACTTATTATATGATATTGAACTGTAACGGAAATGAGTCAAACGTGTTTCGTGAAACAATCGCGACTGTTGGCTGAACTCTAACAATTCTCCTGAAATTATTCCGTCGGCTAAACTCCTGTAGTCACTTCAAGTGAACGCGAGTCGCCCAAGGACGTAGTATAAAACAAGGGCTTAAACTAACTAGAGCCGAACATACGAGCCTGAGATGAAGTGGAGTTGTTCGGCCTCTTCTAATGACAAATGTCATGTCATCTTTTGTCGGGAGCAATTGACCACATTTCAAAAATGACACCCTCCCAAAATAAAAATACCGTTTCATTATTTTCCAATCCTGATTCCAAAAATATTTTTATTAAATTTTTTTATTACTTAATCACAGAAAAAAAAATTAAAAGTCATGCGATGACGTCACGGGCGGGATGTATGAATTAAAACGTTTGCCTTCCTAGATGGAAGAATAAAAAAGTTATCATAGACATGATGACAGACGTCAGTCATAAATCAAATCCAATGTTATTAATTGTCATCGTCGAAATTAACAATATTAGAGTAGCAATAAAATGAAATCCTTCATTAACTTTAATTTAAAACGTATTTGACTTTGAAATTAATTTCAAAGATTTCAGATAAAATGTTTTTATTTTCGACACCGGAAATGCCAGTTCGTCAATTTTGACAAGTGCTATTTTTATTTTTCGAGACAAGAGTGATTTCGCCATTCGTCCACGACAGTGACGTCATTTGGCACTTACGTCTGTTTAGAATGACCGGTATTTCAATCATGATTTTTTGTATGAAAACGACGGAATTCAGAAGAAATAAAAAATATGGGTGTCTTCATTTTCGGTTTAATTTCATATAACATCATAATAAAGGTGTGTTGAAAAAGTTAAATATTGTCAATTGCGAAAAAGGGACAGAGAACTCCACTCTGGCTATCTCACTCGGCCCGTTTTTCGTCTAATATAATTTGTTTTCCAAAGTAAACCTTATGCCGTACGCATATGTTTTGTTTTACTATAATTCTATTTTGACAGTGCTCAGCTATGCTATTGTGGAATCCGCGGTGAAATGTCAAAAGTGGAAATAATATGTCTTCCATAATAGTGACGCCATGCTAATGAAGTAGAGAAACAGTCCCAATATTATGTGAAAACCTACAGATCACATCTCATCTCTCTCCAATGATTCTATAGAATACCACTGCAGTCCAGATTTTGAATATTACGTCCAAGGAGTCCCTCGCCTCCCGTGAACCCGATAAGGCTTCGTCGCTGCTGCCTAAACGCTTCCTTCCTGGAACATGATCGGCTCCGGCCCGTCACCCCCCCTGTCCCCCCTCCGCCCCCTCCCGCTCGCACGCTAGTTCGGTTTCCGAAGGTCGGCCGCGGATTCCGTTGTCACACAATTCGCACATTCATGGCTTTTAGGGGTGGTTGAGATTCATGTTTGCATTTCTAAAAATTCGTTGGTCCTAACTGCGATTGCAGTTAGCAATAACTGTTATAGTTAATAATATTAATGTATAATAATAATTATTTAATGTAATGTGACAAGCAATAAACAATTTGAATTTGAATTTAGCAATAATTAATGTGTTTAAGAGAGTTGTGTATTTAATTTCTACTGTGACAATTCAATGTTTGTAAACCTATTCAATAGGGATGATGGCACTAACAAAGATTCACTGAAATAACGATAAAAATCACTTGTTTTCCGATTACACTTGTGATTGATATTAATTTTATAAAAATAAAATATTAATACAAAACATAGCGTTCCGCCTTATTTGGTCAAACGCCGCGAGACGCTACTATTCTTTTGACATTTTATTTGCTATTCAAAATCAGTCTGTAATAAAAAAACTGACATGTTTTACTTACACTATAGTGATGGCATGTCAGCCGGTTATTGCTGTTTTAGCGGTTACATTAATCAAAACATGTGTTTTCTATCAAAATCTTATTTTTTTACACAAATATAGTTTATTTTAAGTTAAGTGAATACGTAATAACAACAACTTGGTGTACATACATGCCTACATAAATCACGCCTATATCTCCGAAGGGGTAGACAGAGGTGAATTAACACCCACGTTTCACCAATTAGATTAGGTCCCATGTGATAGCTGGCGAGCCTATTGCCATTTTCGGGCACGGAAACTATGTGAATGCGTAAGATCCAGCATCAGGCGTTCCAGAAGGAAAAAACAACACATTCCAAGATGCAGGCTGCCCCGTAGCACGGGGCGTGGACACATCTCCTTGGGGGGGGAGGAAATTAATATTTTCCTCTCGCTCTAACTCCCACCAAATCCCGAGACAAAACACTGTCAAGTGGTGGAGAGAGACTTGTCCACGTCCCCGTGCTGGGAGGATGCGAATGGTTCTGAAACGAGCCCTTCGACGCGAACTGGAAAATATCAAGCCGGCGTCCGCTACATCTCGCTTCGTGCTAAGGCCGGCGGCATACCCACTGCATCGCACAAACGAGCGAGATACGTAGCTGGGTCAGCAACAGTTAGAACACAGCTACATCCATCCATCCGTAAATCACGCCTATATCCCAGAAAAGGCAGAGGTGAACTAGCACCCACTACATATGTACTAATTATTATAAAGCTGAAGAGTTTGTTTGTTTGGTTGGTTAATCGCGCTAATCTCAGAAACTAATGGTTTCAATTGAAAACCTCGTCCATTTATTCAGGAAGGCTATGGGCTATAAATTTTTCTTACTTTATTTTCTTTCTAAAAATGAAATCGCATAATATTCTTAATATGTGCCGACCCCGAATGAAATGGGACAAGGGCAAGAGAATGAGAAAATTATTCCTATTATCTCAATTTTGTCTGCGAGGTTTGACTTCTTCAAACCTCGCAGACAAAAATATTGATCCGATACGGAAACAGGATTCGCCGCTTCCACCATACAAATTCTGACAGGTATTGTCAACTTAACTTTTTTTAAGCAGTGCTCAAAATTTGAGTTGTGTATTCGGGGGTTTGAGTTTTACTGCCACCGAGCGCCGCAGTGTGCCGCCGCCCTAAATCGCGATCGCGAGGCGAATTTGACAAAAAGCCGTTCAATAGAATCATAAACAGTGTTAGTTTGGTGTCTGGTTGGGAGGGGGTAAGAAAGGGGGGCGAAGGGGGGTGACGCTGTATCCGAAGATAACGTATGTGACTCGCCTTAAGTTGAAGCTGGGCTTTATTATTGGATTCCCGTTTTCCGCCAGAGAGGGAATGACCTCCGTGATCTTGGGAATCACATTCTATATATGTATACATAGCAGTTATCATACAACATGTAACAGAAATAACGCACACACATCTAACCTCCGAATACAGAAACGCTACTCAAATTTAAGATAGTTAAGTGGAAAAACGTCAATTTTGACAATACCTACTTAAATGTTAAGCATGACTCAAACTTTGAATCACAGAAACGCTACTTCTGTATTCGGTGGTTGGTCATATAAAAACTGTCGGACAATTTGTATGGTGGGAAAAGTAAAAATTAAACAAATGTATATAATTATATGACTATGTTAGCTCGGGTATTTAGGGTGTGCGTTATTTCTGTTACATGTTGTATGTCTCTCCATATTATTTAGCCTTAAGATGAGTTTACTTTGTAATATTCAATTTGTAACAAATCGTTGGTACCGAATACGTTACCAACCGCTTGACTCAGTTACGTAAAAAAAAAGTTAGGTCAATTCACAATCCAAAGGCTAATCTTGGGACAGATGATTATTCACGTTAGTCCTTGCAGATATAAGATTTTCTTCTTCTTCTTTTAAGAAACTACCTTCGTTTATTTTAATTTATAATTTATATATTCTTGAAAACTGGCATAAGTCTCTTATAAGTAAAAAACGTTACAGCACTCTACGAACCCCTTTATAGTACCAACATTCTCTGTCATATCACTACCGGGCCATAAATCTCTCGTATCAGAGCGTGTCCGTTTTCCAAGATTTATTCGCATTCGCAATGATATCCGAACTTGATTCCCAACGCGGTAGTAGCGTGATTGTGGGTCAGATTTGATGATAGGTGTCGGGACGCGGACGCGGCCTTAGCGCCTTGGGACTTAAGTCTCAGAGCCGTGGAAGATCACTTACAGTACTACCCGGGTAATACCTGTGGACCTGGCAAGAATGTGAAGGCCCTCCCTATTCCCAACGCAACACCTTTAAATCAATCACTAGTAATTAATAGTTACGGACGCCACAAGTAAAAGAAATCGAAGTTAATAGGGGATACTTGGTTTACACACTGTACTGGAGCCTCGACGTGACTACATCAACGCCATTTCTACAGATATTTTAACCGGGTAGTATAAGTAATTACCAGGTCATTTTGGGTTTATTTAAAAGTTTTAGAGCCTGTTTCACAATCGACAAGTAAGTTCGAAATAGCTTACTTTACAGTTCAATTGACATATATTTCATATTACAACTGTCAAATGATCTGCGAAGTAAGCTACTTAGAGCTTACTTGTCCATTGTGAAACAGGCCCTAAGCAAAATTTACAAAAACCGAAGCCGCTACGAAATATGCCAATATCTATTACTAAGTCAAAAAATTGTCAATATATTTTTGTTACTGAGATCAAGAACGCCAACATTGGCCATTTTACGCAATAATCACAGTCAAAATAATAAGGCCCTTACTATTGTGATTACTCCACGCGATTAACTCCAAGTGCTTTGATGGTACCTACAAGCACAGCAAACTCCTAGCAACGCCCACAGAATATGAATCGAGTGGTGTAAATCTTATTTAGCTCAATGATCACCTCACTTGTCTTTTTTATGCCTATATTAAAGTTAAATATTCGGATTGATTGACGAATATTAAAGTTAAATATTCGGATTGATTGACGAATATTAAAGTTAAATATTCGGATTGATTGACGAATATTAAAGTTAAATATTTGGATTGATTGACGAATATTAAAGATCCGACCCGAGACAATAAAACAAACTCTTCCTAAGTACGAGTCGACCCTAAAACAACAAACAAGCATGAAGTTAACCAAACACTCTCTTGAAATACCAAATTTACAGGAAAAACGCCATGTTTAGTACCGATCCAGAAGGCCGAGCCGTTTAGAGGATAAAATGGAGAAAGAACCGTGTGTTTTGAGAAATAAAAATGCGTAATTCAGTGCGCAAGCGGAATGGAGTGAAAGCCTGAACAAACAGAAGGCGAGGTTGTTTGCGTTTGACATTAGGCGACGCCATCTTGACTCTCGGGGTGACAGGTTGTATGGAAGTCCGTCAGTGGGCCTAGCACGCTGACCTCTAATAAACAAGTACGCTGGACTGAAGGTTGTCGTCCAAAAATGAAGCCAATTTGATTATCGCCATCTTGGCGCTGACGGCACTGGTGTACGAAGGTGAACGTCCGCGGAACTAATATTAGAGATGCATTTGTAATGTCAAATACAAGCAACAAATTCAAATTTAGTACCCATGCCGCTTGATAGGGCGCTTCAAATCGGCACAAGAAACATTTGACATTTTAGTAGACGTATTCAGTCCAGCGTACTTGTATAATAGAGGTAGGACGTGGACAAGTCTCTCTCCACTACTTGCTTGACAGTGTTTTGTCTCGGGATTTAGTGGGAGTTAGAGCGAGACGAAAAGATTTTCT
Source organism: Cataclysta lemnata (assembly GCA_963931975.1). NCBI lineage: Eukaryota > Metazoa > Arthropoda > Insecta > Lepidoptera > Crambidae > Cataclysta > Cataclysta lemnata. Next base: position 9,001,789 of record OZ008364.1, read on the forward strand.
CTCCCCCGAAGGAGATGTGTCCACGTACCGTGCTACGGGGGCAGTTTTGAAGATAATTCGATAACAATTGGTATTTAGCTCCGTGGTTGGAAATTAAAAATGATCTATTTCGAAATGTCTAAGGAGGTTATTAACTATGGAGATTTGTGGTGACAGCAGAGCGGATTATAATTGTCACCACCCCCATCTCTCCCGCGGGTGTCGTATAAGGCGACTAAGGGTAAAGACAGACAGACAGATGAGTAATGGGCAGCAGCATTCCTCTTGTACCAACTAGCAATACCTACTGCAAATTTTGTGTAATATATTTTTTCAATATAATTATGAATTCTTGCTTATTTCTTTGAATTCCAAGTGTTAAGGCATTTTGTACATCCCTCTCTTTGCGTTTAACATTTTTTTATTATTTTTCTTCCATGCGCGTAATCTTCACATAATTTAATCCGGATGATCCCAAGGCGCAGTGCCTTCGCAGAGAAACATATTAATTATTCGATAATTGTTTGCTAATTTAATTAAACTTCGATTATTGTTAGTTCCGCAACCGTCCCCCGCTCCCCTCTCGTCGGAGCTAAATTCATTATAATTCATGAGTATACAAATGTTTAACATGCTTAAACTGAAACATTCAACGGGGCGGGGTTAATCGGCTTTAGACTCTATGCTGAAGGGAGCAAGGTTCAAGTCATTAGCAGGTATCGGTTAAACGGAATTAACCCAGAGACAAACAGTACGCTTAATGAAGACTAATGTTTGGGCGGAGTGCGCCTTGAGATGAGGCAGAGTGGCGGCATCGAATCGTTCGGCTTGTTTTGTTGTTGTTCCTCAGCGTCATCACCAGCCCTTTGATGTCCCGCTGCTGGGGCACGGGCCTTGCCTATGGATGGAAGAATATAGGGAGTACGGGCCATAACCCACCACGCTGGCCCAGTGCGGCTTGGTGGGCATTAACGACTGGAGATGCAGCTGGGACCAACGGCTTAACGTGCCTTCCGAAGCACGGAAGAGCTCGAGATAGTAAATTTTTGGTCACCCATCAATTGACTGGCCTTTTCCTATTCGGGGATTTCGGGGAAACGACAAAACAAATATCAAGATTGGATTAAGAGTAGATAGTACAACAAGGGCATAAAATGAGTCATTGCACCCCGAGATGGTGGATAATAAGTCGAGGGTTGCAATGGCTTGTTATGCCAGTGTTCTACACTCTGCTTTTCACTTTAATTGCGAGAAAATCAAACAATTACTATTATTACAAAATTTATACGACAATTTAACCCGTCAGTTTTGACTTGGGCCTAAGAATCTTTGGGTTAAAGAAAATTTTACCTTAAGCTCCAGTCTAGAGCTTAAAAATCCATTTTATGCAGCCCATAAACGACATAAAGACAAACTTTCTGAACGTGAGAAGTGAAAAACATTTTGGACTATGTTCCACGAATATGTATACCGTGTGGTGACGGCAAAGTAGAATACAATTGTCACCACCCCAAATCCTCCTGTGGGTGTCGTACAAAGCGATTAAGATAAATCAGTGATGAGAAATAGACAGCAGCGTTCCTCTTGTACCACCTAGCAATGTGCTCTACTGTTGTGCCCAATAAATGGCAATAGGCTCGCCACCTATTGCATATAACATAATTGGCGAAACGTGGGTGCTAGTTCAGGTAGAGGTGAACTAGCACCCACGTTTCGCCAACTATGTCAAGTGCCATGCAATGTATGTATGTATGTATAAGCGACATAAAGACGAACTTTCTGAGCGTGACAAGTAAAAAACATTTTGGACTATGTTCCACGACGCGCAATCGTTTCACGAGACAAGGCAGCATCGCACCACGTTGGGCGCCATTAAGCTCGAAGAATGGCAATGGCGCCTTTGTTCCGCGCAACACATTTTTAATTCACACTTTTATTTATTTTTATTCATCCCGACACAGACTTAGTAAGTACACCCTTCTTATAAAACATTGACATATGTTAGTCATAGTTAAAAGTTAGTGGAGCTTATACGTTAAATATTGGAAACCGTTTTTATTTGATGCACACGTTTCCAGTGTTTAACGTTATTTCTTTGACGATTCACGAGTGTATTTAATGATACCTTATATGAATAAACCATATTTTCATTTTCATTTTCAAACTGATGCTGCCACTTTTATTTGCTGAATGAAAGATGGTGCCATTTTTTTTTAAATTGGTTTTACATGACTTACCTTAGTCTCTGTTTTAAAATAAGGCCTTATTGCGTTGCAGCCTGAGTGCTAATCAAGTTGCAACCGTGTCTGATGTTCGAACAAATTATGCAGAGTAATTAACGAAACTTCGTATGGAGGAATGTGAAATATTTTTTGCCATTACAACAAGATATTGATTATAGATACAAAAGCAATTATTTAGCTCAGATAACAAGAAACGTTTAATGTTGTCTTAATAAACGTTTTTTCCTAATTAACGTTTTTTCCTAATAAACGTTTTTTCTTCAAATAATAATAAATATCTGGAATCGTAAAAATGTCTTCAAAGTGTTTTTTGTTATGATTCAGATCAACAATTTTTATATGATACAATCAAATCTTATAATCGGTCAAAGCCAATTTTGATTACTTATAAAATCATTCAAAATTACTTTTGACTGGAAAAACAGTCAAAACTTCTTTTGACCGCTGACTTGGAAACGTCGGTTAGGTTAGTATGGTAGTTAGTCAATAATAACACATACATCATACATACATAAATCACGCCTATATCCCCGTAGGGGTAGGCAGAGGTGAATTAACCCACTTACGTTACGTTAATAATAAGCCGTAGTCAAAACAACTTTTAAGCAACCAGACCAACGGTCATAACGTTCCTTCAGAAGTACGGACAAAGTTTAGATAAATATTTACTTATCCGTCGACTAGGTAGTATGGTGCATAACGGGTTTAACGAAATCAGTCAAGTTATTTTGACTGGCTAAGAGTTTTGACTGCAACATAATTATGAATATACATACATACATAAAACACGCATACATCCCCGAAGGGGTAAGAAGAGGTGAATTAACACCCACTTTTCGCCAATTATGTTCGGTCCCATGTAACAGGTGACGAGCCTATTGCCATATGTCGGGCACATAAGTCGCAGTACAAATTTATATTGCTAGGTGGTATGAGAGAAATGCTGCTGCCCATTACTCATTGCTGTCTTTACCCTTAGTCGCCTTGTACGACACCCGCGGGGGAGACGGGGGTGGTGACAATTGTATTCTGCTCTGCCATTACCACACGGCTAAAAGTTGTTTTGACTCGCTAAGAGTTTTGACTGCAACATAATTATGAATATGAGGCTGCTTGAAATAAATTAATTTATTAAATCTCACAGTAATTTTATTATTGGGTAGGTATTTGATAAGGCAGGGCTTGCCTCCCAATTACACGGACCTAAATAGTTGGCAAAATGTGTGGGTTAATACATTTCTGCTCCCTCCTTCGGGAATAAATTTGTGTGATTTATGTACGGCGAATGTAAATCAGATTTGTTTTATTGTGCATTCTGAAATCTAATTATCTAGCGTGCCCTCAAAACGTCACTTGTTAAATAAATTGAGACCCTTGAATATTTTATTCTTTAAATAACGATTCATTACACTCGATCATTGAATAAGCATGTGCATAACTCTGAAGGGGTGAGCTCAGAGCAGACATTTTCCAGACAATGGCACACGTGGACTGCCACATAACACTTCAATCACGCCTATTCTTTTCCAGTAAGCAATTCTCTACTTATTGAGATGTATTTCTTCGAAAATTCTTTAACGTATGAACAAGTTCAAGCATCAATTTTGCAGTGGAAAATACCCACCATTAGAATTTCATGTACGCGGCCCGTGCCGCTACGAGACGAATGAAACATGAGCACAAAGTGTGTTTCGCTAGCAATTGCCAAAACTTCGGGGCTTCGATAATGTACGCATGGTGGGCCCGCGCCCAATGTTATTTAACAAGTAAACTTTCAAACTATAACCTCTTCACGAGGAGACATCATTCACAGACTACCTTCGTAAGCATCTACGCAGCTAGTGTTTGTCTGCAACGGTTATTACACTCACGTAGTAGCGACTCGTCACTCACCGCTGTCGTAGCGCGATCCGCGTCACACAATCACTCGCGAGCATCCGCACCCGCCGACGGCCGCGACGGCACTGACGGACGCGCCGCGTCGCTCCCCGACCCCGCCCCCGCTCCCCCCGACCGCTCTCTTCTTAATTCAAATGCACTTAACTGTTTACTGGTTCTTGTGAATGGGGTTTCCCGTTGCTCGTATATATTTTTTTTTTATTAATTAAAGAAAAACCTCGGAGTGTTTGGCGCGTTTCGTGGTGTCAGTCAGATTTTTTTCGTTAATTATAAAATTGGTTCAGAGTGGATTTTGTGCAGTGCAAGTGGTGTTTTTTTGATGCACAAGCATCCGTGTTGATGTGCAATTATGTATACACATACATACATAAATCACGCCTATATCCCCGAAGGGGTAGGCAGAGGTGAACTAGCACCCACGTTACGCCAATTATGTTAGGTCCCATGTAATAGGTGGCGAGCCTATTGCCATTTATCGGGCACAAAAGTCGCAGTATATTGCTATTGCTAGGTGGTATAAGAGGAACGCTGCTTCCCATTCCTCATAATTGATTTATCCTTAGTCGCCTTGTACGACACCCACGGTAGAGATTTGGGGTGGTGACAATTGTGTAGAATCATTGAAAATAAGTCTTGTGATGTGTTTGATGTTGTGGTGAAAACCACTGAAAAGGTGGTTTTGCCCACTTCATCAGGCTCCATCAAGAACTCTGTTACATTCAACTCGCGCCAAACACTCCTAAATGCGTTAAAATTATGTGACCCTATTTTAATGTAAAATTCATATCATTCATACATTTCACCCACTCATTATTTCATATGAATACAGATAAAATAGTATACTAAAGACAGCCATGCTATACGGGCTAGACCCTTTGCCTTCCCTAAAATATAGGGAGAATTTAACAAATAAAAACCTCATCACCGGCATTTAATGTCCCCGCTGGAGCACTTGTCTATGGATGGAAGAATATAGGGAGATTGGGCCATCACCCACCACGCTCGTCCAGTGCGGGTGGGCGGGTATTAACGACTGCAGATGCAACCGGGACCAACGGCTGAACGTGCCTTCCGAAGCACGGAGGAACTCGAGATAATACATTTGTGGCGTTCTTTTAATGCGACCGCCTTTGTTGTTTGTCTATGTTTGACAAACACAATGTTTTTCACTAAGTGACAGTTGTCAAATTAATAAGATGAGAATTTTATTCCGAGCTAGAGAGTATGGTTATTTTCTATACCTTAAAAATATTATTTCCGATTTATGTTTACTGTCCAGTTTGTATATATTGTAACCGTGTACATATTTAGAAGTACAGTCAGTTATTTTTATGAACGCTGCCTTTTACTACCACGGAACACATCCGCAACCACCAAGATTGCACCCGGCCATACAACTTCCCAAACATTGTTGGTCACCCATCCAATGACCGGCCTTAGCGAGCACTACTTAGTTCACGCAATCGCAGGCCAAGCAGGCTATGCCACTGCGCTAGCGAGCTCCTCGTCCACTTCTAACCCCTAGTCAACATCAGCCTTTTTAAAATGTTGATACCTATTATCATAATCATGTTGTACAAACTAAGTTGTTAAATGATCACTGTATTTTCAGACAATGTATTTTCACGTAAGGGCTTCCGCAGACCATTGAGTTGGACGACTAAATCGCAGATCGTGTCAATAGTCATAGAAACGTATGTACGATTTAGTTGGAAAGACGTGTGCGGTCATAGCCCGCACATATTGGTACGATAGTCGTCCAACTTAAGGTGAACGCACACTTATCCGAGCCGAACGCGCCGAAATCAACGAATTTATCGAAATCTTTACTATTAAGGAATAATATGATACCTCGCACACTTGCCGGAGTCGAATCGTCCGATTCGTCCAAATCTGTCAAAATCTTTAGAACTCTGATGACGTCATCGGAAACATTGTGCACGATGCGGACCGATCTGTCAATTTAGTACTATTTTCGATTCCTTCGGCGCGGATAGTTGTGCGTTCACCATTACACGCATGGTTTGCGGGGGCCCTAAACTTTAACACTAAAGCGAGTCACAAACAGCGAATATAATATGTGTATTATATTCATTGTGTGTGGTAGTCCGTTGAATAGTATGGTGAGCGATACGTCGAACATAAGATATATTTTATAGTATCTTCGTTGTGTGTGATACGCTTAATAATTATGATTATTCCTGAGGTATAATAAATATTGCCTAAATGACTTATTAGAATATTTATTGTCCAGCATGGAGGAGCCTTCATTACAGGACTGCCAGCCAAATATGATCTGTCTTGCCTTTACTTTTGTAATAGACAAAAGGATTACCTATTATTTACTGCTCGAAAGTGCTAGCAGTAGGCCTATTCCCTAACTTTTTTTGACAGTTGAAAGTGATGATCACCGAACTATTTACTAATACATTGCTGTTATCACAGGACAAGTGTCACAATAGCATTATAGAAAAGTAGTAATGGATAAGTAAATAGTTCGGTGATCATCACTTTGAACTGTCAAAAAAAGTTAGGGAATAGGCCTACAGACCTGTCGAATACTGTTCTAGATCAAAGTCATTTATTGCAACCAGGATTTCAGGCTATTGTCAATAATTGGGCTATATTTTAATCCAACAGATATCTAATCCAGATAATTTATTTTATATAAAAACACTGAAAAGCGAAAAATAAACTTTTACAATTTGCCAATTCTTCTGTAAATCTAAATACCTGTTAATTTAAATAAAGTATTATTATAATGTGTGCTAGGTGACGGCAGAGTAGAATACAATTGTAACCACCCCAAATCTCTCCCGTGGGTGTCGTACAAGGCGACTAAGGGTAAATCAATGGTGGGGAATGGGCAGCGTTCATCTAATACCACCTAACAATAGCAATGTAGGGGAAGGGCTCGCCACCATCGTATACATGGGACCTAACATAATTGGCAAAACGTGGGTGCTAGTTCACCTCTGCCTACCCCTTCGGGGATATAGGCGTGATTTATGTATGTATGTATGTCGGTACCTACCGATCTCTTTAAAGTCGGTGCCAAGTCAAATAGGTATTACCTGCGCCCCCGCAATGTCGCATTCAATGTTCACACTATTCCTCGAATGCGTGTATTGACTTGACCGAACGCGCCTGAACGGAACGCGAATGGCACCGACTTCACAGAAATCGGTAGGTACCCATTATGATAATACTTTATTCAAATCAATGGAATTTAGATTTACAGAAGAATTGTCAAATTGTAAGAAGTTTATTTTTCGCTTTCGGTGTTTTCAGGTGGACAGTTTTTTGTATGTTAATTTTTTTTCCTTTTTTGGGTCGGTTCTTTTATTGTTAAACGTGGTTGTAAGGCTCATCTATACATATTAATCAAGCCCAATCACAAGTTAGCTACTGTGGACCAGTGAGGAGTTCTCTTAACTGTGCTTGGTCTTCATCATCGGAGACGGTAGCAACCTATCAGTGGCGTGGCGTGAAAAAAAAAGTTAGACAAGCCACAGTAAAACTTAGGACCCACTAAAAATGGGTACTCGCAGAAACTTTCTTTAAAGCTCGTAATTTGGTCTGTATACTGTAGTGCATGTGTTTGTATGTGTCTACAGTGTGCGATAAACAAAAAAACACATAGCATTTACAAACTGTGTCTATGAAACGTTTTAACAGAATACGATAACGCTCGACTTTGCGGTTAGGAGCGTCAAAATTATTGGTAAAATAGTTTTCTATTCTACTATTTCCAAATTCATGCAACGCTAAACAACTACGCATATGTTTCTCACTTAAACATGTTTTTTTAGCAGAGTTTGATAAACTATTCGATTTTAATTTTAACATCATATAAATGTTAGAAAAAGAATTTCTCAAGATCATAATTTTTCGAAATTCTTTTTCTAACCACCAAAATCTTTGTCATTTTTATTTGTTATTTTGTCACCAATATAGAAGTCACATTTTATTTCGTTCAGTTACTAAAATAATTGTATTCGTTACCTATTTAATAAATCGATATCCAATTTAAATGAAAATATGCTCAAAGAGGCGGAGCCAAATTGGTCAAAATTTGAACTAAAATTCCGCCTACTATTTTGTTTGTCTAGCGCCCGAATACAGAAACGCTTCTTACTGCCGCACTCAGAGACGTCAAATAACGTTCATGAGTACTTAACGTCAAAAATTACAATTCAAAACTAGTCGCTATTCTTGCCGGGTCTATGGTCTAGATTTGAATGAAAATTTTTGACATTAAATACTCATTTAAGTTAATTGCCGTCTCTGAGTGCGGCAGTTGAGTCCTGCTTAACATTTAAGTATTGTCAAATTTGACGTTTTTCCATACAAATTCTGAGAGGTATTGTCCACTTAACCCCCGAATACAGAAACGCTACTCAAATTTGAGTCCTACTTAACATTTAAGTATTGTCAAAATTGATATTTCAATACCTACAAATCCTGACAGGTGTTGTCCACTTAACCCCCGAATACAGAAACGCTACTCAAATTTGAGTCCTACTTAACATTTAAGTATTGTCAAAATTGATATTTCAATACCTACAAATCCTGACAGGTGTTGTCCACTTAACCCCCGAATACAGAAACGCTACTCAAATTTGAGTCCTACTTAACATTTAAGTATTGTCAAAATTGATATTTCAATACCTACAAATCCTGACAGGTGTTGTCCACTTAACCCCCGAATACAGAAACGCTACTCAAATTTGAGTCCTACTTAACATTTAAGTATTGCCAAATTGATATTTCAATACCTACAAATCCTGACAGGTGTTGTCCACTTAACCCCCGAATACAGAAACGCTACTCAAATTTGAGTCCTACTTAACATTTAAGTATTGCCAAATTGATATTTCAATACCTACAAATCCTGACAGGTGTTGTCCACTTAACCCCCGAATACAGAAACGCTACGACAAACCTAAATTATTTTAAACTTTATGTCTGGTAACATAATATTGATTTATTGGCGATCTATTTAAATTTGTTTGGTAATATACATATTAGGACAAACCTATTATAATAAATAACATCATACCGTCTCATTGAAACCAATATGATAAAACATTTTATTTCAAGTCACCCTCATCTTATTTGCTTCTTCTAATATCCACGAATAGTCGACGAAACTATAATATTTTGCAAAAAAGTAGAATGAATTATTTAAAATAAAACTGAAAGAGGCATATCGTCAGGGCTCGATAACACGATTTCAAAGAAAAACAACTGCTTAGTTAACCACCGGACCAGTACGGTGTATAGATTAAATGACAAATTTAACAGTCATATCAGCACGCACAGCACGCAGTGTATTGCGATTCTTCTTATTGGCTTATAATTTTGTGCTGGTGGTCTGGGAGTGTGTGCGTGTGAAATGTCATTATAGAAAAACGTCGTAAGTCCACAACAACGATTTCGATAATCATCATCATCACCATCAAAGGGCTAATAGATACGTAATTTATTTGTTATTTGTTCTGCAGGAAAAAAATAACATGCCCCGGATATATTAGCCCGATCCTCGAGATAAAAAAAAAAAAAAAAAAAAAAAAAAAAAAATATATATATATACTGAAGATCTAAAATAAGAACAAGAAGACTTTTTAGATAGAATAAGGCCGCGGGTTTAAGTTGCTCATTATTTTCTTGTTTTTCTTGATTTGTTACTTAATTTTATAAATACTCATAGCAGTTTATTTTCTAAAGAAAGAATACAATTGTCACCACTCCCATCTCTCCCGTGGGTGTCGTACAAGGGTACAGAACTACAGACAGCAGTGAGTAATGGCATTCATCTTGTACCATCAAGCAATATACTGCGATTGATTGATGTGCCCGATAGATGGCAATAGGCTCGCCACCTATTACATGGGACCTAGCTAAATTAGCGATAAGTGTGTCTTAATTCACCTACAGTAGTAGTAGTACTAGTGTCTGTTCACCCTGCTTTAAATTGCCTAATCAATCAATCAATTAAATTTATTACAATGCCATCTATTGGTAAAAGAGGAATTTATAACGCGATACAACGAATATGTTGCTATTTTGGTTGTAGTTGTTGGTTTAGAGCCGTTGCACTAGATGGCGTTGAATGTATTGTGCATCGCGCTATCGACTTTAATTTCAGAAAAACCTAGGTGTAAGTGGTTCACCGAAAATTCGGTTAGCTGTTAGGTTTTTTTTTTTTTTTTTTTTTTTTTTTTTTATAAAAATAATACTACACTACCCCTGATATGTATCAGAGCCTATTCTATTTCTGTTCTTTCATGCCAGTTCCCACTTTTATGCCTCTCGTACTGTCATTCCGCATACTATGTCTTTCTTGCATTCATCTCTTTCTTTCTTTTTACTATTATCTACTGCTATGTCTATTGATGGATTCTAACTTAGGTAGGGTTTCCTTTATTTAAATAAGGTACTATGCCGCTGTTTTATTGTTTACATCTTAGTCTATTACACCAATCTATTATATTATAATACATTATAATAATCTTAAAGTCTATCTTAGTCTACTTTGTTACAAACTTATACCTTATTTATTGTCTATTACATTTATTTTATTACGTATTCTACCTCTTACTCTAGTACATTAAAATTTCCTTATTATCTATAACATTTTTACTTGTTTAGTTTTAATTGACTCCCCTGTCTGTTTTGTGTGCTTAGTGCCATTATGCTACTACCGGGTATACCTCATTATACTCGTTTAGCATAGTTATTTATTTCTTTTGATAGATTTATTTGCAACTTTTATTGTATAGTCAATAAACTCCGCACGCGCTTTCTTATCTTGCATTATTTCTTTTATTCTATTTCTTTCAATCTTCATATCTATCTTTTGCTCACATTCATATCTATCACGCTCGTTTGCTGGGCACTCGGTAATAATATGTAAGACCGTCTCCTCCTTTTCAGGATCACAGATGCAAGAGGGACTCTCCCTGCACCTGAACCTGTTCAGGTATTGGGCGAACCCCCCGTGCCCCGTCAGCACCTGAGTGAGGGTCCCTGCTGGTCTTAATTTACGCGCTAAACGATAGGCAGTTATCGCGTCGGGAAGGAATAACTTCGTCCCGGAGGCGGTCGTACCAGACACGTACCTCCCGTTCCACTCGCGGATCGACTCCATCCGTATGAATCGCTTCGCGAATGAGACGGGACACAGGTCGTAGTCCGGCCTCCTCCGTGACGAAGCCTCCGCTGCCTCCTTAGCCAACTGGTCCGCACGCTCGTTGCCCGGAAGCCCGGCATGTGCCTTGATCCAGTGCAAGGATATGTCCTTGCCCTGGTCCAACGCACGCCTGATATTCTTCCTCGCTTCGAGCGCCAGACGGTGGAGCGATCCTTTTTTTTTTTTTTTTTTTTTTTCTCCTAATTTGTTCGCAGTTTTTCAATATTATATATTGGTTTGGTGTTTTGGGACTTTATGGGAAGGAAGTAAAAGCTGATGAGGTAGACTGGCCGGGCCTAGCGTGTCTTTGGACGTAGGCGCAGCCACTCGTGTAAGGGTCCCGAGGAGGTAAGGGATGCCATCCAGGGGACTGGGGGATAGTTAAAGGTATAAATACCTAAATGGAAAGACAATAAACATAGGATGAAAGTATAGGGGAAGAAAAAGGAGGCATGTGGAAGGACTACTGATGGTTGACTTCATTCGCCTGAGAAGCTCGAGAAGCGCATGAAGTCAGCCATCAGGAAAGCATGATCTTTTTACTGGTTATGGCGGTGACCGGTCACGGTGGCGACCGGCCACGGCGGCGACCGGTCACGACGGTGACCAGTCACGGCGGCGGCCGGTCACGACGGCGACCGGTCACGGCGGCGGCCGGTCACGACGGTGACCGGTCACGGCGGCGACCGGTCACCGTGGTGACGGGCCTTAATTGTATTTAAAAAAAAAAAAAAACAATATCTGTGTTACAAATACGGACCGGTCGCGGCAGCATCCGGTCACAGCGGCGGCCGGTCACGTCGGCGTTCAGCCACGACGGAGACCGGCCGCGGCGGTGACCGGTCGCGGCGGCGACCGGCCACGGTGGCCATTGTTGATCAGTCAATTATCCATTAATTGTTATAATCATTGTGCACACTTATTATAGCTATTATACAGCTTACGGTGACTATTATTAAAACTTAAAATAAGAATCAGCTATTTATTCTACATTAGTTTTTAGTTTTTTTTTTTTTAGTTTTTTTTTTTTTAGTTTTTTTTTGTATGTTTTTTTTTTTTTTTTTTTTATAAGGGTATTTTTTATATATATATATATATATATATTTTTTTTTAATTTTTTTTTTTTTTTCCTTATCCATTATACAATCTATGATAATTGTTGGTTCTTATAAAGCTAATAAAACGGGCCCATGTACATATAAAGGGGCTCGCGGTGCCCACTCCAGCCTACAGCCCGTGGAAGTGGGAGTAATGGCGTCTGTGGGGCATCTGGCTGATAGGTGGGTCCCCAAGGTAGTTTGTGAGAGTGACTGAGTCCTAACTAGACTGTAAGACTGATGAGGGTTGAGGTGGTCTTAGGTGGGTGGGGGGGGGAAGTTGAAAGTCCCAATGTGATTGTAGATGTGTGTGATGAATGCTGTGAGGCTGAGGGTCAATTTTTTGGATCGGAAAATGGTGGGTAGGTGGAAGGGATCTGGGTATTTGCTGGGAACCGAAAGGGTGTAGTTGGTCCTGACAGATGAAAATATAGGGCACAGAGTGAGAAGGTGGATGGGATCCTGTATTGAGGCCGAGTCGCATGGGCAGAGGCAGGAATCGTGAATGCGGAAGCGGTGGAGGTAACTAAGGTGGGCCCCATGTCCGGAGAGAAATTGGGTAAGGTGAAAGGAGTTTAGATGATGGGAATGAAGTAGACTGAGGGAGGAGAGGTCGGGACAAAGTGATTTGGTGTGGGAGCCTTGAGGGGTATTGGTGTATCTCTCTTGCCAGAGCTGTCGAGTTTGGTTGCGGAGGAGAGTTTTAACATAAGACAGAGGGAAGTAGAGGTAGTCAGGTGTTCGGTGCAGTTTGGCTGCTGCGCCGGCCTCAATGTCCGCCCGCTCGTTCCCCGGGATGCCAGCATGACCTTTGACCCAGCAAAAGCGAATGCTCCCAACTGGGGAGTGCCTAGCAACACTGGCATGTATGCTATTGATCAAAGGGTCGGTGCTGCTTCGGTTCCCGAGGGCCGTGAGGACGGCGTATGAGTCCGAGCAGATTAAGGTGTCGGGGTATTCGCGGCTGACGGCCAGTTCGCATGCTTCCCGGATGGCGAGTGCTTCGGCTTGGAACACCGAGCAGGTCGAATGCAGTTTAAGCTTGATAACCTTAATAGTGGGACGGGAATCAAGGTCGATGCACACTACGGCGGCCCCCACCGCTCCATCCTCTTGTTTACTGCCGTCCGTAAAGATTTGAACGGTGTTCAAGTGACAGGCATGAGCGATGGAGTCCACTGTTGAGGCGCAGGAGAATTGTATTGAAATGCGCTGGGCCGGATGCGGGAGGCTGGAGAATGCAACAGGTACTTGGAGGGGTAGGTCATCGGGGAGGAGATGGAATCTAGCATTTAGTTTTGTGTTGTGTATACTGGCAATGCGGGATATCTCAAGGTCGATAGGGGAGAAACCCGCAATTGCGAGGGCTGCATTAGTGGAGATGGTGCGATACCCTCTGATAGCCTTAAGGGCGAAGCCCCTCTGGAGGGAGAGTAGTTTACGGGCATTGCCGGTCTTGTTAGCTGCATGTCCCCAGATTCCGGCCGCATACGTGATAATAGGGAAAATTACGTATCTATAGATGGTGTCAATGTTGGCGGGATGAAGACCCCAGGTGGGTCTTGCGAATAAGGCCAGGCGGTTGTAGATTTTGGAAACCGATGTAACTATGTGGTCGATATGTGGGGAGAATGTAAGGGATTTATCCAGAATGACGCCGAGAATTTTAAGAGAAGGCGTGAAGGGGATAGGGACGCCATCCATGCTGATTTTGGCTCTGGCCGCCCGGGGTGAGAATGCCACGGCCTGAGTCTTATGCGGGCCGAAGGTTAGTTTGGATTTGAGGCCCCAGGCAGAGACGATGTCGAGGGCAGCTCGGGCCGCAGTCTCTAGAGAAGTCGCATCTTTAGCTGATACGATCACGAGAGCATCGTCCGCGTAGGCCTGAATCCTGCAGCCATCAGGGAGAGTACTTTGCAGAAGGTCGTCCATAATGAGGTTCCAGAGGGCGGGGCCACAGGCTGAGCCCTGAACACAGCCCCTGACCATGGTTCTGGAGGCAGTGGCCCCGGCGTGCCTTATAACAACAGTCCTGTGTGAAAGGTAGTCGCGGATAAGCCTGAAGATATTACCAGGGGTGGCAATGTGCCTAAGACGAGCTAGTATGAAGGGCCACCAAGCCATATTAAAGGCGGATTCGATGTCTAGGGAGATGGCTACTGTGGGTCGGGCTAAAGCAAGGTTGGACTTGATGAATTTAGTTGCATCGGAGAGGGCGTGGATAGTTGAGGATTGATGCCTGAAGCCATACTGGAAGGGGGAAAGGTAGTTGTTTGATCCTGCATGATGGAGGAGTCTACCGACAAATAATTTTTCAAGTACTTTACCAAAGACACAGATGAGGCCAATAGGACGGTGTGATTTGACCGAGTCGGCTCCAGAAGAGCCCGGTTTTGGGATGATTTTAACTACAGCAATTTTCCAGCTTCGTGGGAAGTGTCCTAGAGACAAGCATCTGTTGTAGAGCGCTAAAAAGAGTGTCTGGAATTGATTAATGGCTCTAAGACAAATGTCGGACGTGAGTCCATCCAGGCCCGGAGCCTTTTTAGGAGAGATTGAAGACAGGGCCTCGATAATTTCCCCAATGGCAAAAGGGGTGTCATCCGGGGAGTTGTGAGGAGTGTGCAGTTCGTTCCTGATGGCAGCTTGGGATGGGGTATCCGAGGATGGATTGTCGTCGGGATAAAAGTGTTGTAGAAGGTGTTCAGCCGATTGTTGGGCTGAGGTGGTGTGGCCTGATTGCGTGTTGAGGGTAGAGGGGGGCTTCCTAGGGGCGCCTTCGGAGCGGATGAGAGGGTTGGTCAGGGACCATACTTTGTCTAAAGTTTGACCCTGGCAAAAGGCGCGAAAATGGGCCTTAGATTCTTGCCTGATGGTGTGGATGTAGCGCTCCTTCAAGAGCTTATATTCGGTGACGTCAGGGTGTGAAATGTCCGAGGAAAGGTTCCGCCTCCTGAGTCTACCCACTCGCCGACCGAGCTGTGCTAATTGAGCTTTGATGGACGAGAGCTCGTTGGTCCAGAAGGGAGCTCGGGGGGGTGGGAGACCGCCTCTGCGTGCAGGAAAGGACGCAGCTGCTGCATTAATGACCGCTGTGGTGATGGATAGAACAGCGCTGTCCAGTTGTGATTGGTCGAAGTCACAGATGTCCTCAGGGGAGAAGGGGAGTTGCAGGATGGTTGCAGATAAGGAGTCCTTGAACTGTCGCCAGTCGGATTTAGGTGAGGTGTTGTAGCGAAATGTGGATTGCGTTTGTTGGGGGTCAGAGGGGGGAGTGGAAAGGTGAAGTGCGAAGAGTATGGTTATATGTTGTGAAGCCGCCACCGCATCCTCATCGGTGCGCCAGTTAAGTATGAGGTGTGAAAGGTCAGCCGTGGAGAAGGTGAGATCGATGGCGCTGCTGCGGGGAAGGTTGTGGGTAATGGTCCTAAAGGTATCCTGCCCGGAATTATGACAGAGTAGGTGCCTATTACTAGCGAAATTTGCCAGGTTATTCCCGGCCAAGTTGGGGCCGCGCATGTGGTCCCAAATGGGATGTGCGGCATTAAAATCTCCCGTGATGATGCATCGGTTGTTGTCGACGGAGTCGAGGAATTGGGTGAGTGCGCTAAAGGTGAGCGAACTGGAGTGAGCACATCGCGGCGGTAGGTACACAGAAACGAAAAACACGGGCAAAAGAGAGTTGCCTAGTTTAAGGGTAACAATGCTCAGGTCAGGGGTGCAGTATTGGGCCAAAAGGGTTGCTTGTGCACGCAATGCGAAACGAGGGCACATATAAATGGCTGACCTGACCGGAGCACTGTGACCAGAGTATTGATATACAACGGCCAAGTCCGACCCCTTGGCCAGGTTGCCCGATCCTAGGTAGGGTTCAGTGACAGACGCAATATTAATCTTTTGTGAGTAGAAGTAATGAAGAAGTTCGCCATGAGCGGCGCTAGATCTGTCGACATTAATCTGCATGCAGTTTATTGGGATGCTTTGCAAGTTATTGGTATTGTTAGAATTCCGGGGCATAATCTGTCTTGTCGTAAATTCTTTTGACCATGGCGCGGACTTTGGGGCATTCCTGGCTAAGGGGTGAGTGGTGGGTGTTGTGGGAAGTCTTAAATCTAGCATTGAAATTTAAACAGTTGAGACAAGTGGGTGACAGACGGGCGTTGGGGCACTCATCGGCCACATGGTCGTTCCTGCCACAATGAGAGCAGGTACAGGTAGCGGCCGAGCAGCGGCGCTGGGTGTGACCGAATTGAAGGCATCGGCGGCATTGGAGGAAGGCAGAAAAGCCCTCTACATGGACTCTTTGGAATCCAATGTGGACCCGGCCCATGGATGTGATCCTATTCCATAGGGAGGGGGAGGTGGTGAGCACCGCATTGTAGAGGTTGGTGTTTCTGTTGTTTCTCGTAAACTTGTATAACAGTTCATCCGGTTGGTGAGTGTGTAATTGGGGGTTCTGCTTAAGAATGGTCGTGGAAAGTTCTGTTCTTGGGAGGTCCTTTGATATTCCTTTTAATATAATGAGGGGTTTGATCCTACGTTCAGGCTCCGCGGAGATACCCTGTGATGCGGTTGCATTGTTGATCCTGGTCAGGGCGTCTTGGAGATCAGTTCCGGTGTCGAATTCAACCCTGAGTTTGTTTCCGGACAGGTTCGTGACGGCTGCTGGTGTATATGATACATCTGGTACTTTCAGCGTTTTCCTGAGAGCGTCAACCCCGCGCTGTCTGACCGGACCTTCACCGGGGCAAGACAGGATCAGTGCCGGGCGAGGAGGTAGCCTGGGTGGAATGTTAGGGCGAGCCGCCAGTAACGGGGGAATGGCAGGGGGCGAGCTAATGTTACCGGCCCTTGAGCCGGTAACGGAGGCGTATGTGGTTCCATTGGCCGAGGCTCTGCCGAGCTCAGTGCGGACTGCCCGGGTGACTGCGCTCTCGATCAGCGCTGGTAGGTCCTTGGTGCAGCATGCTTGTGGAGTGGGTGTGGTCATCATCGTAGGTGTTGAAGTTGTTGTTGCTTCGTTTGGTCGCGAAGCTGAGGATGACTGCTGCTCCCCGGGTCGCATAGATTCAAAAATTTTCGTTTAGAGCGGCTATGGCCGAGTGTACCTTCTCTATGCATAAAATTCTATTTGTTTTGGTGACGCTCTTGGTGGAGTTGAGTATTTCTGGTATTTGGTTCAATAAAGCGAGTACATGGTCAGGTGAGCTATTCTCCGGAGTGGTGGCCCAAGCCAAAACAGGCTGGGATGAGCTGGAAGGGGCAGGATCTCTGGAGGGCCCCGCGCGCGGCTCCCCCCCCCCGACAGTGGAGCAGTCAGAGGGGGTGCGCGCGCGCAGTGCCTGATGCGAGCCGGAGCTGAGGTCATGTACACTATCTTGATGGTCATGAATGGGGCTAGAGTTTGGGCTTTGCTCCAGAGTGCACGGCGTAGATGGGTGGGCCAATGAGGCAGGGGAGCTGACAGGGTCGGCCCCAGTATCACGTGTGCGCGTGCGCACCGGTGAGTGCGTTAAAGGCATGTTGGGACACTGATCACTGGGTCTAAGTTAATTGTCACTGACACGTTGAGGCAAGCAAACCAGGGAATGTTTATAAGGTACTTACTGGTGGTATCTGCATACCTGGCAAGGCCTCGCGGCCACACAAAACACCGTAATCCAGTAATCCAGGGTAATCGCCGCAATCCAAAGAAACTGAGTCACTTCACTTCACTACACAGGTAATTAAGGCCATATGGCCGGTCACTGACACTGCACCGCGTCAACGCTATGTTGGGTCCGGGGGTAGGTAGGTTCAGGAGTCGATGGGTAGGTACTGGTCACTGCGGCGACCGGTCACTGTGGAGACCGGTCACGGCGGTCGCCGGTCACTGCAGAGTGTGGAGACCGGTCACGGCGGAGCCCGGTCACGGAGGGGGCCGGTCACCGAGGACCGGTCACTGTGGAGACTGGTGACGGTCGACGCCGGTCACGATGGACCCGGTCACGGGGGAGACCGGTCACGGTGGACCCCGGTCACGGTGGAGACCGGTCACGGTGGAGACCGGTCACGGTGGAGACCGGTCACGGTGGACCCCGGTCACGGTAGACCCCGGTCACGGGGGAGACCGGTCACGGTGGAGACCGGTCACGGTGGAGACCGGTCACGGTGGACCCCGGTCACGGTGGACCCCGGTCACGGGGGAGACCGGTCACGCAATCCAGACAGAGCACCGTAATCCAGAAAAACTGAGTCACTTCACTTCACAGGCGATGGGGGCCGATAGGCAGACACTGGTCACCGCGGCGACCGGTCACAGCGGGCACTGGTCACGGCGGAGACCGGTCACGGTCACGGCGGAGACCGGCCACGGTCACGGCGGAGACCGGTCACGGTCACGGCGGAGACCGGTCACTGGTCACTCGAGACCGGTCACTAGTGGGACCGGTCAGGGCGGATACCGGGCACGGCCGATACCGGTCACAGCCGAAGACGCGTGTGCTCGGTCACGCGCTAGGATGATGACTGTGGTTAGGTTAGGTTAGGTTAGGTTAGGTTAGGTTAGGTTAGGTTAGGTTAGGTTAGGTTAGGTTAGGTTAGGTTAGGTTAGGTTAGGTTAGGTTAGGTTAGGTTAGGTTAGGTTAGGTTAGGTTAGGTTAGGTTAGGTTAGGTTAGGTTAGGTTAGGTTAGGTTAGGTTAGGTTAGGTTAGGTTAGGTTAGGTTAGGTTAGGTTAGGTTAGGTTAGGTTAGGTTAGGTTAGGTTAGGTTAGGTTAGGTTAGGTTAGGTTAGGTTAGGTTAGGTTAGGTTAGGTTAGGTTAGGTTAGGTTAGGTTAGGTTAGGTTAGGTTAGGTTAGGTTAGGTTAGGTTAGGTTAGGTTAGGTTAGGTTAGGTTAGGTTAGGTTAGGTTAGGTTAGGTTAGTGTTGTTTTTCTCTTTGTTAGTTTTAATTTGTCTTTATCATTTTTGTTTATTCTTGTCGTTCGGTGTTTAATTCCGACAATTGGGTTTTGTTTTTTCATTAGAAGTTTAAGTTTTGGTTTTTTTTTTTTTTTTTGTGTTAGTTTTTAAGAAATAGTTTTAAGTTTTCGTTTTTTCTATTTTTCGGTGTTGGTTTGGTTTTTCTTTTGGGGGTTTTTTGATTATTTTATTTGTTTTCGGATTGTTTGATTTATTTTGACGTGTTGGCTTTGTTGTTTGGACTCCGAGTGTAATTTATTGCAATTATTGGTTTGGTCGAGTCGACTGGACAGGTGACCGATCGCGGCTTTCAAGTCGACTTGAAGCAGGTACCCGGTCACGCCCGTGACCGGTCACGTTCAAGTCGACTGGAAAGGTAATTTGCTTTCAGGTGGGCTTTCAAGTCGACTGGAAGCAGGTATCCGGTCACGCCAGTGACCGGTATCGGTGCTGGTCACTTTCAAGTCCACTGGAAGCAAGTACCCGGTCACGCCAGTTGACTGGAAACAGTCCTGTTCAGGTCGCCTTTCAGGTCGACTGGAAAGGTGTCCGGTCTTTCCAGTGACCGGTCATTCCAGTGACTGGTAACAATTAGTTTTCGTTCAAGTCGGCTTTCAGGTCGACTTGGACAGGCTTGCTTGTTTATCGGATCAATTTTGATCTTTTTCTTTGGAGTTTTTATATTTCGGAGGCGAAGATTATCTCGCCTTCGAACTCGGTTGTGGGGAGGGCGATAAACTGGGATATGGAGTCGGGAGCTTCTCCCGATCCTGTCCCAGCGGGGGGGAGGCCCAAAAGAGGAGAAAGTATCCTCTCGTACGCGGTGGCTGCTGGGTCCGACTCCGGTCGGTTGTCAGACGGATTTCTGACATCGACCAGGCCCATGCCGAACTCGTCGGAGGTACTAGGGGGGAGTGACGAGTCAGGAGAGGAAGGTTCGGTTGTGGGGACCATCCTGGCCCGTAGAAAGAGGACGCTGACAGGGAGGTTGTGGGCAACGGACGAGTCTGATGCCGAAGGGCCTTCACAGGATCCGGAGGCCGCTCCGTTGCCGAAGGTGCTTCGCTCCGCTGCGGGAAGAGGGGGTTACCATCACTCGGTGGGGATCTCCCAGGCCCGCAGGGAGCTCAAGGAGGGTCCGACGGACTCCGAGTCGGAGATGGAGTTTGTTTCTGGCTCCGAATCGGAGCCCACTTTGACGGAGGAAGATGGAAGCAGGAATGGTCGCAGGAGGTCGCGGTCACCCATCCCAGTGGTGACCAACGAGGTCCTGCAAAAAAAGTTTGATTCGGGGGTTGACCAAATTGAACAGGTCCTCCGAAAATCGAAACGTCTGAAGGGGACCTGCATAAAGGAGGTGCGGGACGCCATGGCTGGGATGATTGGTGTCGTCCAAACCTTGGTGTCGAGGGAGCCCAACGGGGAAGTTCGCCGAATTCAGGCGGATAATAAACGCCTGAGGGGGCAGCTTTCCGCGTTGGGTGAGGAAGTGGCGGCGTTGCGGAGGGCCTTCTCGGAGAGGGAGGCTCCACCTCGTAGGGGGAAGGCCCGTCGTCCGGCGGTAGGTGAGGCTGCTAAGGTAGTCGAGTCCGGCGAGAAGGAGGCCGTATGCGGCGGAGGGAGGCAGGCCACAGAGGAGGCGGACTCTAATAAGTCCACCTTGACTGTGGCCGAGTTTACTCGGGTGATAGCCCAGCTCCAGCGGGAGTTGATGGCCCACACGGCAGGGGTCATCAATGCCCGGTTGGAGGGGCTAGAGTTAGACGGTCGCCTTCTTCCGGCGAAAATTCGTCGTCCGGCGTTGGCTGCTGATCGTTCTGTGGCTCGGGTCGTTGTGCCAGGTCGCCCATCCACCTCGGATGAGAGGAGGCCGGCGGACAGGGCTCCTAGCCCAATTCTTAGTCGCCCAGGCAAAAAAAGGGCAGAAACGGCGTCATTGGCCCCAGCAGCCAACCTGCCTAGGCAGGCTAGGTTGGTGGCGCCCAAAAAGCCGGCTGCAAATAGGGCAGCTGAGCAAGTCGCGGGTCCGTCCAGAGTCGAGCAACCAGTCGTCCTTAGTGAATGGACGACTGTTGTAAGGAAGGCCCGCAAGGCCCCTGTCAAGGTCCCGGAAAAGGCGGCACCTCCAGCGCCCCCTAAAGTGCCCAAGCCGCCCAAGACATTGGCGGTCGTGATGACCCTCAAGCCAGACGCCCTGGCTGAGGGCATCACCTATAAGGATGCCCTGGCCACAGCTAAGTCGAGGGTCAACCTGAGGGAGCTGGGCGTTTGCCCAGGCAGGTTCCGGAAGACAATGACCGGGGCCTGCCTCATGGAGCTCCCTAAGGAGACGACGCCCAGCCAGGCCGATTCTCTGGCTGCCAGGATAGCCGAGGCGTTGGGGGACACCGCTCGGGTCACCCGTCCCACAAAAATGGCCGACTTCAGGGTCAGTGGGATGGATGACTCGATAGAGGCGGACGAGCTCCGGGCGGCGCTGGCCGAGAGGGCGGGGTGCCCGCCCGACAAGATAAGGGTGGGCGCAATTGTGGTCGGCAGCAGGGGCATGGGATCGGTGGTGGCCTCCTGCCCTGCCGAGGCTCTCCCCAAGCTTTTGGAGGGGGAGCGAGTTTGCGTGGGGTGGAGCGCGGTGTCTGTTCAGGCACTTGAGCAGCGTGCAATGCGCTGCCACAGGTGCTTGAACAAGGGTCACACCGTCCAGCTCTGCCCCTCGGCCAAGGACCGCAGCAATCTTTGTTTCCGCTGCGGTGAGGATGGCCACAAGGCGGCGTCCTGCAGCGCGCACTTCAAGTGCGCGCTGTGCACGGACAAGGGTTTGCCGGCAGGACACCGCATGGGGGGGCCAATGTGTAATCCCCCCCCAGTGAAGGGCCGCCTTCTAGCGGCAACACGTGTGCTGACCGCCAGGTCCGCTCCAGGAGTCTCGCCAATGGAAACCACTAATGCCTAGTAGGTCCATTGGCGAAATCTTACAGGTAAATGTAAACCACTCCGCCGGGTCGCAAGACCTGATGTTCCAAGCGATGGCGGAGTGGGGAGTGGACCTGGCGCTCGTGTCGGAGCCGTACCGTATCCCGTCGTCCCCGAGGTGGTTCGGGGCGACGGACGGGCTCGCGGCGGTGGTAGGCGTAGGTAGCAGCGCCTCCCCTCCTCTTTCTCTTCGAGAGAGAGGAGCGGGTTTTGTGGCGGTTCAGTGGGGAGGAGTGGTGGTTCTGTCCACGTACTTCTCCGGCAACCGCAGCCGGGCCGAGTTCGAACGGTTCTTGGCTGCGGTTGAGGGGGTGGTTCGGCGCGCGGCCCCACTCCCGGTGTTGGTGGGAGGGGACTTCAATGCCAAGCATACGGCATGGGGGTCCCCTCGCAACAACGTCTTTGGGGAGGATCTGGTGGCTTGGGCGTGTTGCCTGGGCCTCCAGCTCCTCAATAGGGGTTCAACCCCAACTTGTGTCAGGTGGCAGGGTGAGTCCATAGTGGACACCACCTTTGCCACCTCGTCACTCGCCGCCCGAATCAGGGACTGGCGAGTGGTGGACAGCGCGGAGGCCCTATCGGACCACCGTTATGTCCGGTACGCGGTCTCCACGGCTGGTCCCGGGGCCCCCGTTCATCTGGGCCCCGCGGCGAGCGCCCCCTCCTCTTTCCCGAGGTGGTCGCTCGCCAAGCTCCGACGGGAAGTGGCCGAAGAGGCGGCCATCTTTCGCTCCTGGTCGGAGCCACCGGCGGCGTTGTTGGGGGACGCCGAGGGCATGGCGGCGCTCTTCGCAGACGACATGGAAGTTGTCTGCAACGCCGCTATGCCGTCATCTCGGGGCCGTCCGGATAGGAGGGGGGTTTTTTGGTGGACGCAGGAGATTTCTGCCCTGCGGGCCACCACTCTCGTTGCAAGGCGTGCGTACCTGCGTTGCCGGCGTAGGCGTGAACGTAGACCCGGGGAGGCGATCGAGCTCCGCCGGGTGTTCCGGGAGGCCCAAAAGCTCTTGCGGACGGCGATCCGCAAGGGCAAGGTCGAGTCGGAGGAGCGTTTCTTAGCGCTCCTCGACAACGACCCTTGGGGGAGACCATACAGGGTCGTGCGGGGCAAATTCCTAGAGGCTGCCCCACCGACTTCCTGTATGGAGCCTGCATTGCTGCAGAGTGTCCTGGAGTCCCTCTTTCCGGATCCAGGACACTTCGCTCCCCCCAGGTCGGCCTCCTCCAGGTCAGGAGCGCTGGAGGTGAGGGCCGACGGGCCTCCCGGGCCTCCCGTCTCGGACGCGGAGTTTGAGGTGGGAAGGGACCGGCTCCGGTGCAAAAGGAAGGCTCCGGGGCCCGATGGGGTCCCTTCCAAAGTCATGGCCCTAGCTTTGGGGCCGTTGGAGGAGCGGTTCCGCGCGGTGCTTGATACCTGCATCGCGACGAACCGCTTCCCCAAACGATGGAGAGTTGGGAGACTTTGCCTCCTCCGCAAGGTTGGACGCCCTCCCGACTCCCCGTCGGGTTACCGACCGGTGGTGCTGCTGGACGAGGCTGGGAAGTTTTTCGAGAAGATTCTCGCTTCCCGGATCATCCAGCACCTCGAGACCCAGGGGCCGGATCTCGCCGAGCCCCAATTCGGCTTTCGCACCGGTCGGTCCACGATGGACGCAGTGGCCCGCCTCAAGAGGTGGACTGAGGCGGCCACAACAAAAGGGGAGGCTGTTATCGCGGTGTCTCTGGACATTGCGAACGCCTTCAACAGCCTCCCCCATGAATGCATAGAGGCGGCACTTGCCTTTCACCAGGTGCCCCTCTACCTCCGTGCCCTCGTGACGGACTACCTTCGCGAGAGGGTAGTCCTTTACGAGGATGGGGAGGGACGCGTCCAGTCGTGGAACATGGCGGCAGGTGTACCCCAGGGGTCCGTCCTCGGACCGCTACTCTGGAACCTGGGGTACAATTGGGTTCTGCGTGGCCAGCTCTTGCCGCGGATGGAGATTGTCTGCTTTGCGGACGATACTCTAGTCGCGGCAAGGGCTCGCGAGTGGGAAGATGCGGTCCACCTTGCGTCGGTCGGCACTTCTCTCGTCGTCCGGCGCATTCGCATGTTGGGGCTGGAAGTGGCCCTCACCAAAACGAGGGCCATGCCATTCCACGCCCCGAGACGCAGAACCCCATCGGGGCTCCGTGTCCGAGTGGAGGGGGTTCAGATTCCCGTCGAGGTGCACATGAAGTACCTCGGCCTGACTCTGGACCCCCGGTGGAGTTTCGAGGAGCATTTTAGGCTCCTGGCTCCCCGGCTGTGTGCAGCCGCCGCCGCCCTCGGACGGATCCTCCCCAACTTGGGAGGACCCAGCTCGTCGTGCCGTCGACTGTATCATAATGTGATACGGTCGATGGCACTCTACGGAGCCCCGATCTGGGCGGAGTGCCTCTCCCCCCGCACGAAGGCCCTCTTGCGAAAACCGCAGAGGGTAGTCGCGACCCGGGCCGTGCGAGCATACCGCACGGTCGGCCACGAGGCTGCCTGCATCTTAGCAGGCACGCCTCCCTGGGAGCTCGAGGCCCTGGTTCTGTCCAGGGTGCATCGGGAGCGGGTCGCAGCAAGATTGCGGGGGGAACGCCCTGTGCTCGAGGAGGTGAGACGGGTGCGTACCCTGGCCAAGCGACAAGCAGTTGGCCAGTGGGGCGAGGCACTCCTAGCCCCGCGTGCCGGCCACCGGACGGTTGAAGCAATCCGTCCGGTGTTGGAGGAGTGGGTTGGGCGCCGGCACGGCAGCCTCACCTACCGTCTTGTGCAGGTTTTGACCGGACATGGGTGCTTCGGTCACTACCTGCACAAGGTCGCCCGTCGAGAGGAGTCGTCACGGTGTCATCACTGTGACGCTCCTGACGATACGGCCGAGCACACGCTCTCCGTGTGCCCGGCCTGGCGACTCGAGCGCCGCGAACTTCGTGCGGCGCTTGGCGGTGGCTTTCTCTCGCTCCCAACCATGGTTCGTTCCATGGTTGAGAGCGAGAGAATCTGGGAGGCTGCAGCCTCCTTCTGCGAAGCTGTCATGTCGCAGAAGGAGGCAGCGGAGAGGGAGCGGGAAGATGATGCTCTTGCCGCTCCCCTCCGGCGCAGACGGACGGGCCGAAGGAGGCGAGCTCACGTTCGTCCTCCTTAGGTCCGACAAGTGTGGCCTGCACACATGGGTCTAAGCGCCCCGTGTGTGCATTGCACAGGTCACCCCGTCTGGGGGGATGTCCAGTGTTCCGGACATCCCCTCCTTTGGCGCTGACCCCGGCGTAAGCCGGGAGGCCCTGGGGAGAGACTGGTGAATTGCCTCACGGCGGACCCCAGACTCTCCCCGCTTGAAGGGCTTAGGGGAACACCGGAGTGGTTTAGTGGGTATTCCCGACTCGAAAGAGTCGGGCGAGCCCCACACACGTCAGCCGCCTAGCTAGCGGCTGATATGGTGCCGAACGCAGTCCCTCCGTTAAAAAAAAAAAAAAAAAAAAAAAAAAAAAAAAAAAAAAAAAAAAGGTTAGGTTAGGTTAGGTTAGGTTAGGTTAGGTTAGGTTAGGTTAGGTTAGGTTAGGTTAGGTTAGGTTAGGTTAGGTTAGGTTGAGTCGTGTTTGGGACGCGAGACTGAGTGCCCGCGTTTTCTGCTCTGACCGTGACCGGTAACCCTCGTGACCGGTAACCTCCGTGACCGGTAACGCCCGTGACCGCTTCCCGGTAACCACCGTGACCGGTCATCTCCGTGACCGGTCATCCCCGTGACCGGTAACCACCGTGACCGGTCACCACCGTGACCGGTCATCGCCGTGACCGGTAACCGCCGTGTTCTTCGTGACGTCATCGCCGTGACAGGCAACCACGTGTCCGGTCACCTTCGTGACCGGTCATCGCCGTGACCGGAGTGACGTCATCGCCGTGCCCGGTATCCACCGTGACCGGTCAGTGTTGTTTTTCTCTTTGTTAGTTTTAATTTGTCTTTATCATTTTTGTTTATTCTTGTCGTTCGGTGTTTAATTCCGACAATTGGGTTTTGTTTTTTCATTAGAAGTTTAAGTTTTGGTTTTTTTTTGTGTTAAATAGTTTTAAGTTTTCGTTTTTTCTATTTTTCGGTGTTGGTTTGGTTTTTCTTTTGGGGGTTTTTTGATTATTTTATTTGTTTTCGGATTGTTTGATTTATTTTGACGTGTTGGCTTTGTTGTTTGGACTCCGAGTGTAATTTATTGCAATTATTGGTTTGGTCGAGTCGACTGGACAGGTGACCGATCGCGGCTTTCAAGTCGACTTGAAGCAGGTACCCGGTCACGCCCGTGACCGGTCACGTTCAAGTCGACTGGAAAGGTAATTTGCTTTCAGGTGGGCTTTCAAGTCGACTGGAAGCAGGTATCCGGTCACGCCAGTGACCGGTATCGGTGCTGGTCACTTTCAAGTCCACTGGAAGCAAGTACCCGGTCACGCCAGTTGACTGGAAACAGTCCTGTTCAGGTCGCCTTTCAGGTCGACTGGAAAGGTGTCCGGTCTTTCCAGTGACCGGTCATTCCAGTGACTGGTAACAATTAGTTTTCGTTCAAGTCGGCTTTCAGGTCGACTTGGACAGGCTTGCTTGTTTATCGGATCAATTTTGATCTTTTTCTTTGGAGTTTTTATATTTCGGAGGCGAAGATTATCTCGCCTTCGAACTCGGTTGTGGGGAGGGCGATAAACTGGGATATGGAGTCGGGAGCTTCTCCCGATCCTGTCCCAGCGGGGGGGAGGCCCAAAAGAGGAGAAAGTATCCTCTCGTACGCGGTGGCTGCTGGGTCCGACTCCGGTCGGTTGTCAGACGGATTTCTGACATCGACCAGGCCCATGCCGAACTCGTCGGAGGTACTAGGGGGGAGTGACGAGTCAGGAGAGGAAGGTTCGGTTGTGGGGACCATCCTGGCCCGTAGAAAGAGGACGCTGACAGGGAGGTTGTGGGCAACGGACGAGTCTGATGCCGAAGGGCCTTCACAGGATCCGGAGGCCGCTCCGTTGCCGAAGGTGCTTCGCTCCGCTGCGGGAAGAGGGGGTTACCATCACTCGGTGGGGATCTCCCAGGCCCGCAGGGAGCTCAAGGAGGGTCCGACGGACTCCGAGTCGGAGATGGAGTTTGTTTCTGGCTCCGAATCGGAGCCCACTTTGACGGAGGAAGATGGAAGCAGGAATGGTCGCAGGAGGTCGCGGTCACCCATCCCAGTGGTGACCAACGAGGTCCTGCAAAAAAAGTTTGATTCGGGGGTTGACCAAATTGAACAGGTCCTCCGAAAATCGAAACGTCTGAAGGGGACCTGCATAAAGGAGGTGCGGGACGCCATGGCTGGGATGATTGGTGTCGTCCAAACCTTGGTGTCGAGGGAGCCCAACGGGGAAGTTCGCCGAATTCAGGCGGATAATAAACGCCTGAGGGGGC
Organism: Cataclysta lemnata; assembly: GCA_963931975.1. Taxonomy (NCBI): domain Eukaryota; kingdom Metazoa; phylum Arthropoda; class Insecta; order Lepidoptera; family Crambidae; genus Cataclysta; species Cataclysta lemnata. Next base: position 9,029,531 of record OZ008364.1, read on the forward strand.
AGCTTTCCGCGTTGGGTGAGGAAGTGGCGGCGTTGCGGAGGGCCTTCTCGGAGAGGGAGGCTCCACCTCGTAGGGGGAAGGCCCGTCGTCCGGCGGTAGGTGAGGCTGCTAAGGTAGTCGAGTCCGGCGAGAAGGAGGCCGTATGCGGCGGAGGGAGGCAGGCCACAGAGGAGGCGGACTCTAATAAGTCCACCTTGACTGTGGCCGAGTTTACTCGGGTGATAGCCCAGCTCCAGCGGGAGTTGATGGCCCACACGGCAGGGGTCATCAATGCCCGGTTGGAGGGGCTAGAGTTAGACGGTCGCCTTCTTCCGGCGAAAATTCGTCGTCCGGCGTTGGCTGCTGATCGTTCTGTGGCTCGGGTCGTTGTGCCAGGTCGCCCATCCACCTCGGATGAGAGGAGGCCGGCGGACAGGGCTCCTAGCCCAATTCTTAGTCGCCCAGGCAAAAAAAGGGCAGAAACGGCGTCATTGGCCCCAGCAGCCAACCTGCCTAGGCAGGCTAGGTTGGTGGCGCCCAAAAAGCCGGCTGCAAATAGGGCAGCTGAGCAAGTCGCGGGTCCGTCCAGAGTCGAGCAACCAGTCGTCCTTAGTGAATGGACGACTGTTGTAAGGAAGGCCCGCAAGGCCCCTGTCAAGGTCCCGGAAAAGGCGGCACCTCCAGCGCCCCCTAAAGTGCCCAAGCCGCCCAAGACATTGGCGGTCGTGATGACCCTCAAGCCAGACGCCCTGGCTGAGGGCATCACCTATAAGGATGCCCTGGCCACAGCTAAGTCGAGGGTCAACCTGAGGGAGCTGGGCGTTTGCCCAGGCAGGTTCCGGAAGACAATGACCGGGGCCTGCCTCATGGAGCTCCCTAAGGAGACGACGCCCAGCCAGGCCGATTCTCTGGCTGCCAGGATAGCCGAGGCGTTGGGGGACACCGCTCGGGTCACCCGTCCCACAAAAATGGCCGACTTCAGGGTCAGTGGGATGGATGACTCGATAGAGGCGGACGAGCTCCGGGCGGCGCTGGCCGAGAGGGCGGGGTGCCCGCCCGACAAGATAAGGGTGGGCGCAATTGTGGTCGGCAGCAGGGGCATGGGATCGGTGGTGGCCTCCTGCCCTGCCGAGGCTCTCCCCAAGCTTTTGGAGGGGGAGCGAGTTTGCGTGGGGTGGAGCGCGGTGTCTGTTCAGGCACTTGAGCAGCGTGCAATGCGCTGCCACAGGTGCTTGAACAAGGGTCACACCGTCCAGCTCTGCCCCTCGGCCAAGGACCGCAGCAATCTTTGTTTCCGCTGCGGTGAGGATGGCCACAAGGCGGCGTCCTGCAGCGCGCACTTCAAGTGCGCGCTGTGCACGGACAAGGGTTTGCCGGCAGGACACCGCATGGGGGGGCCAATGTGTAATCCCCCCCCAGTGAAGGGCCGCCTTCTAGCGGCAACACGTGTGCTGACCGCCAGGTCCGCTCCAGGAGTCTCGCCAATGGAAACCACTAATGCCTAGTAGGTCCATTGGCGAAATCTTACAGGTAAATGTAAACCACTCCGCCGGGTCGCAAGACCTGATGTTCCAAGCGATGGCGGAGTGGGGAGTGGACCTGGCGCTCGTGTCGGAGCCGTACCGTATCCCGTCGTCCCCGAGGTGGTTCGGGGCGACGGACGGGCTCGCGGCGGTGGTAGGCGTAGGTAGCAGCGCCTCCCCTCCTCTTTCTCTTCGAGAGAGAGGAGCGGGTTTTGTGGCGGTTCAGTGGGGAGGAGTGGTGGTTCTGTCCACGTACTTCTCCGGCAACCGCAGCCGGGCCGAGTTCGAACGGTTCTTGGCTGCGGTTGAGGGGGTGGTTCGGCGCGCGGCCCCACTCCCGGTGTTGGTGGGAGGGGACTTCAATGCCAAGCATACGGCATGGGGGTCCCCTCGCAACAACGTCTTTGGGGAGGATCTGGTGGCTTGGGCGTGTTGCCTGGGCCTCCAGCTCCTCAATAGGGGTTCAACCCCAACTTGTGTCAGGTGGCAGGGTGAGTCCATAGTGGACACCACCTTTGCCACCTCGTCACTCGCCGCCCGAATCAGGGACTGGCGAGTGGTGGACAGCGCGGAGGCCCTATCGGACCACCGTTATGTCCGGTACGCGGTCTCCACGGCTGGTCCCGGGGCCCCCGTTCATCTGGGCCCCGCGGCGAGCGCCCCCTCCTCTTTCCCGAGGTGGTCGCTCGCCAAGCTCCGACGGGAAGTGGCCGAAGAGGCGGCCATCTTTCGCTCCTGGTCGGAGCCACCGGCGGCGTTGTTGGGGGACGCCGAGGGCATGGCGGCGCTCTTCGCAGACGACATGGAAGTTGTCTGCAACGCCGCTATGCCGTCATCTCGGGGCCGTCCGGATAGGAGGGGGGTTTTTTGGTGGACGCAGGAGATTTCTGCCCTGCGGGCCACCACTCTCGTTGCAAGGCGTGCGTACCTGCGTTGCCGGCGTAGGCGTGAACGTAGACCCGGGGAGGCGATCGAGCTCCGCCGGGTGTTCCGGGAGGCCCAAAAGCTCTTGCGGACGGCGATCCGCAAGGGCAAGGTCGAGTCGGAGGAGCGTTTCTTAGCGCTCCTCGACAACGACCCTTGGGGGAGACCATACAGGGTCGTGCGGGGCAAATTCCTAGAGGCTGCCCCACCGACTTCCTGTATGGAGCCTGCATTGCTGCAGAGTGTCCTGGAGTCCCTCTTTCCGGATCCAGGACACTTCGCTCCCCCCAGGTCGGCCTCCTCCAGGTCAGGAGCGCTGGAGGTGAGGGCCGACGGGCCTCCCGGGCCTCCCGTCTCGGACGCGGAGTTTGAGGTGGGAAGGGACCGGCTCCGGTGCAAAAGGAAGGCTCCGGGGCCCGATGGGGTCCCTTCCAAAGTCATGGCCCTAGCTTTGGGGCCGTTGGAGGAGCGGTTCCGCGCGGTGCTTGATACCTGCATCGCGACGAACCGCTTCCCCAAACGATGGAGAGTTGGGAGACTTTGCCTCCTCCGCAAGGTTGGACGCCCTCCCGACTCCCCGTCGGGTTACCGACCGGTGGTGCTGCTGGACGAGGCTGGGAAGTTTTTCGAGAAGATTCTCGCTTCCCGGATCATCCAGCACCTCGAGACCCAGGGGCCGGATCTCGCCGAGCCCCAATTCGGCTTTCGCACCGGTCGGTCCACGATGGACGCAGTGGCCCGCCTCAAGAGGTGGACTGAGGCGGCCACAACAAAAGGGGAGGCTGTTATCGCGGTGTCTCTGGACATTGCGAACGCCTTCAACAGCCTCCCCCATGAATGCATAGAGGCGGCACTTGCCTTTCACCAGGTGCCCCTCTACCTCCGTGCCCTCGTGACGGACTACCTTCGCGAGAGGGTAGTCCTTTACGAGGATGGGGAGGGACGCGTCCAGTCGTGGAACATGGCGGCAGGTGTACCCCAGGGGTCCGTCCTCGGACCGCTACTCTGGAACCTGGGGTACAATTGGGTTCTGCGTGGCCAGCTCTTGCCGCGGATGGAGATTGTCTGCTTTGCGGACGATACTCTAGTCGCGGCAAGGGCTCGCGAGTGGGAAGATGCGGTCCACCTTGCGTCGGTCGGCACTTCTCTCGTCGTCCGGCGCATTCGCATGTTGGGGCTGGAAGTGGCCCTCACCAAAACGAGGGCCATGCCATTCCACGCCCCGAGACGCAGAACCCCATCGGGGCTCCGTGTCCGAGTGGAGGGGGTTCAGATTCCCGTCGAGGTGCACATGAAGTACCTCGGCCTGACTCTGGACCCCCGGTGGAGTTTCGAGGAGCATTTTAGGCTCCTGGCTCCCCGGCTGTGTGCAGCCGCCGCCGCCCTCGGACGGATCCTCCCCAACTTGGGAGGACCCAGCTCGTCGTGCCGTCGACTGTATCATAATGTGATACGGTCGATGGCACTCTACGGAGCCCCGATCTGGGCGGAGTGCCTCTCCCCCCGCACGAAGGCCCTCTTGCGAAAACCGCAGAGGGTAGTCGCGACCCGGGCCGTGCGAGCATACCGCACGGTCGGCCACGAGGCTGCCTGCATCTTAGCAGGCACGCCTCCCTGGGAGCTCGAGGCCCTGGTTCTGTCCAGGGTGCATCGGGAGCGGGTCGCAGCAAGATTGCGGGGGGAACGCCCTGTGCTCGAGGAGGTGAGACGGGTGCGTACCCTGGCCAAGCGACAAGCAGTTGGCCAGTGGGGCGAGGCACTCCTAGCCCCGCGTGCCGGCCACCGGACGGTTGAAGCAATCCGTCCGGTGTTGGAGGAGTGGGTTGGGCGCCGGCACGGCAGCCTCACCTACCGTCTTGTGCAGGTTTTGACCGGACATGGGTGCTTCGGTCACTACCTGCACAAGGTCGCCCGTCGAGAGGAGTCGTCACGGTGTCATCACTGTGACGCTCCTGACGATACGGCCGAGCACACGCTCTCCGTGTGCCCGGCCTGGCGACTCGAGCGCCGCGAACTTCGTGCGGCGCTTGGCGGTGGCTTTCTCTCGCTCCCAACCATGGTTCGTTCCATGGTTGAGAGCGAGAGAATCTGGGAGGCTGCAGCCTCCTTCTGCGAAGCTGTCATGTCGCAGAAGGAGGCAGCGGAGAGGGAGCGGGAAGATGATGCTCTTGCCGCTCCCCTCCGGCGCAGGCGGACGGGCCGAAGGAGGCGAGCTCATGTTCGTCCTTCTTAGGCCCGACAAGAGTGGCCTGCACACTCGGGTTAGCCCCCGTGTGTGCATTGCACAGGCCACCCCGTCTGGGGGGATGTCCAGTGTTCCGGACATCCCCTCCTCGGCGCTGACCCCGGCGTAAGCCGGGAGGCCCTGGGGAGAGACTGGTGAATTGCCTCGCGGCAGACCCCAGACTCTCCCCGTTAGAAGGGCTGGAGGGACACCGGAGTGGTTTAGTGGCGTATTCCCGACTCGATCTTGAGTCGGGCGAGTCCCACACACGTCGGCCGTCTAGCTAGCGGCCGATACGGTGCGTAAATGCATTCCACTCCGTCAAAAAAAAAAAAAAAAAAAAAAAAAAAAAAAAAAAAGGTTAGGTTAGGTTAGGTTGGGGTGCGAAGTTCCGAGACCTCCACGTGGTGCACCCTGGGCAACGGCTGGTTGATGGATCGACGCCTGCCGCGTCGAACCATCAACCAGACGGCTAGCTTCGGAACAGAGGAGGTACGGCCTTTGGTCGTAGTGGTCTCCAATGGTGGTGCCGGAAGAGGCAGCGTTGGCTGGTCGATGCAGACCCTGGTGCCCTCACTGGTGCGTTGGACCTCCCACCTAAGACGTGGGGGTAGCGGCGCATTTGCGCTTCGGCCACGGGATGGCCACGGCCTTCGGAGGGGGGGCAATGCGTAGACCATAGCCTTAAATTTGACGCTGAGTTCCATCCGGGCCCCTTTTGACACCACTGTTGGAGACGTGTGTGGGGCCGCGTCGGGGCGTTTGTCCGGCGGCGTGTGAGGGAGGAGGCGGGGCGGACCGGCTCCTGTATGGGCGGGGGTGCAGGTCTGCCAAGCTGAGGAGGAAGGCTGCGTCGGGGCATTTGCCCGGCAGCTTTGGAGGCGAGCATGGCCAGCCCCTGTATGGGCGGGGGTGCGCCTCCTGTATGGGCGGGGAGCGCGGGCCTGCTGAACAGCCCTTTTCAGGGCTCCGGGGAGGATGGGGAGCGCTGCGTCGGGGCATTTGTCCGGCAGCGTTCAAAAACGGCCCTTTTCAGGGCCCCGAAGGCGGGGCGGACCGGCTCCTGTATGGGCGGGGGTGCAGGTCTGCCAAACTGAGGAGTAAGGCTGCGTCGGGGCATTTGCCCGGCAGCTTTGGAGGCGAGCATGGCCAGCCCCTGTATGGGCGGGGGTGCGCCTCCTGTATGGGCGGGGAGCGCGGGCCTGCTGAACAGCCCTTTTCAGGGCTCCGGGGAGGATGGGGAGCGCTGCGTCGGGGCATCTGTCCGGCAGCGTTCGGGGTGAGTGTGGCCACCTCCAGTCCCTCTGTTCTCAGAGGGCGGGGGAGGAGGCCCCTCAAAACGGCCCTTTTCAGGGCCAACTAGTGGCTGTCCCCAATCGTGGCACCGGAAGGGTGCTTACCCTTCTGGCGCCGCTGTTGGAGACGTGCGTGGGGCCGTGTCGGGGCGTTTGTCCGGCGGCTGTGTGCATAGGTGGGGAGGGCTTAGCTCCGGGCTTGCCCGTTTGCAGCAGAAGGGGTTCGTTCGCCGAGCCGGGAACATTAGCCCGACGGGGGAACTCCTGGGGAGAGCTGCGGCGCCCTGTGATACGGGGGCTGCGGCACTAGGTAGAGGAGAGCCCGCTACTGCGGGCAACGCGATGGGGGCGAATGGATGGGAGACTTCTTGTCATGTCCTAGGCCCCCATCAACGCGTTGAGGTGTATCACCCAGGGGATGTTTAGTGGGTATGGAGGGAACCTCTTCCCTCGAGTCCTACTTACCCTTCAAGGCGGCGTTCCCGTCGCGGCGAAGGAATGCGTAACAGCAGTTTACCCCTGGCTAAAAAAAAAAAAAAAAAAAAAAAAGGTTAGGTTAGGTTAGGTTAGGTTAGGTTAGGTTAGGTTAGGTTAGGTTAGGTTAGGTTAGGTTAGGTTAGGTTAGGTTAGGTTAGGTTAGGTTAGGTTAGGTTAGGTTAGGTTAGGTTAGGTTAGGTTAGGTTAGGTTAGGTTAGGTTAGGTTAGGTTAGGTTAGGTTAGGTTAGGTTAGGTTAGGTTAGGTTAGGTTAGGTTAGGTTAGGTTAGGTTAGGTTAGGTTAGGTTAGGTTAGGTTAGGTTAGGTTAGGTTAGGTTAGGTTAGGTTAGGTTAGGTTAGGTTAGGTTAGGTTAGGTTAGGTTAGGTTAGGTTAGGTTAGGTTAGGTTAGGTTAGGTTAGGTTAGGTTAGGTTAGGTTAGGTTAGGTTAGGTTAGGTTAGGTTAGGTTAGGTTAGGTTAGGTTAGGTTAGGTTAGGTTAGGTTAGGTTAGGTTAGGTTAGGTTAGGTTAGGTTAGGTTAGGTTAGGTTAGGTTAGGTTAGGTTAGGTTAGGTTAGGTTAGGTTAGGTTAGGTTAGGTTAGGTTAGGTTAGGTTAGGTTAGGTTAGGTTAGGTTAGGTTAGGTTAGGTTAGGTTAGGTTAGGTTAGGTTAGGTTAGGTTAGGTTAGGTTAGGTTAGGTTAGGTTAGGTTAGGTTAGGTTAGGTTAGGTTAGGTTAGGTTAGGTTAGGTTAGGTTAGGTTAGGTTAGGTTAGGTTAGGTTAGGTTAGGTTAGGTTAGGTTAGGTTGGGGTGCGAAGTTCCGAGACCTCCACGTGGTGCACCCTGGGCAACGTCTGTTCGATGGGTCAGAGCGGCACTGACTTTCCGGGCAGACGGCTAACTTCGGAACGGGGGAGGGACCTTCGGGTCAAAGGTGGTCTCCAATGGTGGTGCCGGAAGAGGCAGCGCTGGCTGGTCGATGCGAGAGCCTGGTGCCTACACGTTGGCGTCGGCTCACCACCTAAGACGTGGTGTTTGCGGCGTCTTCCGGATGGTTCGCCTTTGGTAGGGGGCCAAAGCGTAGACCATAGCCTTAAATTTAGCGCTGAGTTTCATCCGGGCCCCTTTTGACACCACTGTTGGAGACGTGTGTGGGGCCGCGTCGGGGCACTTGCCCGGCGGTCACCAGGTGGAGGGCTGCGTCGGGGCGTCTGCCCGGCGGCCGATAGGTGTTGGCCGCGTCGGGGCGTTTGTCCGGCGGTCGGCAGTTTTCTCCAGTGGCGGGCGCGGCTCGTCGGCGGGTGGAGTGTGCGGACTTGTGCTGGGAGCTGTCTGAGCAGTGAGTGACAGAGCCCTATGTGGAGGCACACCACACGATGGGTATGTCCACCGCCCAGTGCCGCACAGTGTCTTGGGCAGGTCCGATGCATCGCCCGCCGGGGGATCGCGATCGCCACTGGAGGAGACGGCAGGACGTAGCGGTCGTATCGGGGCGTTTGTCCGGCGACCGGGGGGTGGGACCACGTCGGGGCTTTTGTCCGGTGGATTCTAGGAGGGCCGCGTCGGGGCATCTGTCCGGCGGCGTTAGGTGTGACTGCGTCGGGGCGCTTGTCCGGCAGTGCAGGTAGGGTGGGGGAGCCTGCGCCCTCTAGCTCCCTCTGGGGCTGGAAGAGCGCCGGTTCCCGTCGTATGGGGGCCTGTCTTGGAAAGATTCCTCTTCGGATGAAACTTGGTCAGGACAGGCGGGTCCTTTGTCCGGCGCAGTACGCTGTTGTTGGACATTGGACTAGGGGAAACGGTGCACAGAATGAGCCCGAAAGGGCGGGCGCAGGTGGCTGTCCGGTGACATATCCTAACGGATGACCCCGGATGGCTGCCATAGTGTGCTTTGGCTCGATATGCCCGGAGAGGATGTTTAGTGGTGTAGTGGGGGAACGTCTCTACCCCGAGTCCCACATACCTCTGTAGTTGCACCGTACTGCAGGGATGATGCGTAAATGCAGTTTACCTCTCCGCAAAAAAAAAAAAAAAAAAAAAAAAAAAAAAAAAAAAAAAAAAAAAAAAAAAAAAAAAAAAAAAAAAAAGGTTAGGTTAGGTTAGGTTAGGTTAGGTTAGGTTAGGTTAGGTTAGGTTAGGTTAGGTTAGGTTAGGTTAGGTTAGGTTAGGTTAGGTTAGGTTGGGGTGCGAAGTTCCGAGACCTCCACGTGGTGCACCCTGGGCAACGGCTGGTTGATGGATCGACGCCTGCCGCGTCGAACCATCAACCAGACGGCTAGCTTCGGAACAGAGGAGGTACGGCCTTTGGTCGTAGTGGTCTCCAATGGTGGTGCCGGAAGAGGCAGCGTTGGCTGGTCGATGCAGACCCTGGTGCCCTCACTGGTGCGTTGGACCTCCCACCTAAGACGTGGGGGTAGCGGCGCATTTGCGCTTCGGCCACGGGATGGCCACGGCCTTCGGAGGGGGGGCAATGCGTAGACCATAGCCTTAAATTTGACGCTGAGTTCCATCCGGGCCCCTTTTGACACCACTGTTGGAGACGTGTGTGGGGCCGCGTCGGGGCGTTTGTCCGGCGGCGTGTGAGGGAGGAGGCGGGGCGGACCGGCTCCTGTATGGGCGGGGGTGCAGGTCTGCCAAGCTGAGGAGGAAGGCTGCGGCGGGGCATTTGCCCGGCAGCTTTGGAGGCGAGCATGGCCAGCCCCTGTATGGGCGGGGGTGCGCCTCCTGTATGGGCGGGGAGCGCGGGCCTGCTGAACAGCCCTTTTCAGGGCTCCGGGGAGGATGGGGAGCGCTGCGTCGGGGCATTTGTCCGGCAGCGTTCAAAAACGGCCCTTTTCAGGGCCCCGAAGGCGGGGCGGACCGGCTCCTGTATGGGCGGGGGTGCAGGTCTGCCAAACTGAGGAGGAAGGCTGCGTCGGGGCATTTGCCCGGCAGCTTTGGAGGCGAGCATGGCCAGCCCCTGTATGGGCGGGGGTGCGCCTCCTGTATGGGCGGGGAGCGCGGGCCTGCTGAACAGCCCTTTTCAGGGCTCCGGGGAGGATGGGGAGCGCTGCGTCGGGGCATCTGTCCGGCAGCGTTCGGGGTGAGTGTGGCCACCTCCAGTCCCTCTGTTCTCAGAGGGCGGGGGAGGAGGCCCCTCAAAACGGCCCTTTTCAGGGCCAACTAGTGGCTGTCCCCAATCGTGGCACCGGAAGGGTGCTTACCCTTCTGGCGCCGCTGTTGGAGACGTGCGTGGGGCCGTGTCGGGGCGTTTGTCCGGCGGCTGTGTGCATAGGTGGGGAGGGCTTAGCTCCGGGCTTGCCCGTTTGCAGCAGAAGGGGTTCGTTCGCCGAGCCGGGAACATTAGCCCGACGGGGGAACTCCTGGGGAGAGCTGCGGCGCCCTGTGATACGGGGGCTGCGGCACTAGGTAGAGGAGAGCCCGCCATTGCGGGCAACGCGATGGGGGTGAATGGATGGGAGACTTCGGTCATGTCCTAGGCCCCCATCAACGCGTTGAGGTGTATCACCCAGGGGATGTTTAGTGGGTATGGAGGGAACCTCTTCCCTCGAGTCCTACTTACCCTTCAAGGCGGCGTTCCCGTCGCGGCGAAGGAATGCGCAACAGCAGTTTACCCCTGGCTAAAAAAAAAAAAAAAAAAAAAAAAAAAAAAAAAGGTTAGGTTAGGTTGGGGTGCGAATTTCCGGGACCTCCTCGTGGTGCACCCTGGGCAACGGCTGGTTGATGGATCGACGCCTGCCGCGTCGAACCATCAACCAGACGGCTGACTCCGGACTAGGGACCGTGGCACTCTCCGTCTGCTTTTGTCCGCATAGCGGGGCGGCGGTTGTAGTGTCCACGAGGCGTTGAGTTGGTGGTCTTGTGGTGGTGTCCTCCCTCTTTTATCCTCCGTTTTCGGAGGGGGGGAGGGACGTGCAAAGGCCCTTTTTAGGGCCACAAAGGAGAGGCTGCTCTCCGCATACCTCTGCTCTATCAGAGGTGGCGGAAGATGCGGCAGCGTAGGGTCCTTTCATAGGACAGTGGAGCTTCAGCTCGGAGGACGGCGAGTGGGATACTCGCGGACTATCTTTATGTAGTCTTTGTGCTGTCGGGCTTCATGCCCAGTGGAGCTTTTGCGCTCGGGGTGTTGGGCGGCTTTTCAAGCTGCGGGGACCCGTAGGGGTCCAGAGGCCGAAAGGCGTAGTTTTGGCGGACAGGAGTCCGCGGCGCGGCGGGATCGGCATTCCACGAAAGTGGCTGTCGGTCAGGCTTCGGCCACCGCCGGGCAAACCTGTTTCCCCTCGCAGGAGTAGAGATCGCTCTAACAGGCAGGCATGTGTTGCAGCCTGCGAGGGACCAGGAGGGCTTGCCTTAATTGGCCGGCCCTAACAGCAGAAAAGCTGAATAAAAAATCCCCTAACTTTCGCCATTGGGGCGCCTCTTTGAGGCCTCGCGCGATGGCGAACGCCCGTATTTGCGGGTTGGCAGGGGGGGACATACCCCTGCCCGCTAGCGGCCAACGCTGGGGTACCAGCCGATCCCCCAGTGTATTAGGCTTCCCCGGGTGTGAGGGCTTGACCCGGGGCGACGTGTATATCCCTCCTTATCGTGGGAACAAAAATGGATGACTATTTTAAAACCCCAAAAAAGGACGGTGGCGCAGTGGGCGCACAAAAGGCGGGCGCTTCAGGCGCGGTGACGAAGCAGGAGAAGGGAGTACGTGCAGATGGCACAAGACAACGAGCGTTTGTCCTCCCTGACAACGATGGAGAGGTTTCTGATGTGTCGGTCGGATCGGTGAGATCGTTACGATCGCGATCGTCGTTTGGTTCGGCGCGCTCCCTGCGCTCTACAAACATGGAGTGCGAGGAGAGGCCGAAGTCGCGCAAGCGAAATTATAAGGAGGAGTCCTCGTCGTCGTCTTCAGAGGAATCGAGCGGGAGCGGTGGTTCAGTCCGCGCGTCCTCCCGTAAGTTCTGGCTGAAGGACAAGGCGGCGTCTGGCGCAAATGCGCCTTCAAAGAAGAGAGGTCGGGGCAGACCCCCAACAACCGGCGAGTACGTCGGCAAAGCCAAGGCTATGGCCGAGGCTAATGATGAGGCGGAGAGACAGATGCGGATACGCGCTTTGGAGGAGCTAGAGGAGTACGCTACCGAGACCCGTGTCACACGGAAGGCGGCGCTAAAATCAATAGTGCCGACACTCGAGAAGGCGGTTGGGATGGCCACCGAGGAGGAAGAGGCGAAGGCGGCTGCCGTCATTGCCAAGTGTGTGGCCAACTCCTGCTCGGTGGTAGAGCAAATCGCAGTGAAGTCCCAACACTTGAAAGGGACTTGCATCCGCGACCTAAAGAAGGCGGCGCAGGATATCGTCGCAGACGTGAGGACGCTGGCATCACGCAGCGTAACGGAGGAGACGAAGCTTCTGCACGACACAATTGCGCGCATGCAGGCGGAGATGGTCTCGCTCCGACAAGAGCTGGAGCAACTCAAGGCCAGCAGGCTGCAGTCGACCCAGCAGCAACCAATGGAGGCGACGAGCTCAGGCGCAGATCAGCAGCGCCCGAGCACAGCGACTGACGCGATCGGTCGCAAAGATTTGGAGGAGTGGGGAGCCGGCCTCATGAGGACGGTGACCGATCGCATCAATGCACGAATTGATGGTCTAGAGCCACGCCTGAATCAGGCCCCGCGTCTTCGCCCACCCCTAGCGTTCGAAAGAGCGAGGGAGCAGGAGACGCCACCCGCCCCTGAGGCGGCACCGATTGCCTCCTCCTCAAAGAGGATAAAGGAGAGACAGGGGAAAGGTCCGAAAGGTGCACCAGCTCCAAAGGTTGTCCCGCAGGAGGTGGCCACGAAGGAGGAAGGCCAGACCAAGCCTAGAACTGGTACTGCCAAGGACCAGACACCAGCTAAGGAGCCCTTCCGTAGAAAGAAGGCTAAGGGGAGGTCCAAGGTGCAGGAGAAGTCTGCGCCACGGGAGTCGCGTGAGCTGCCACCGGCGCCAGTCTCCATGGACAGACCATGGAACGTTGTGGCTGCCGACGGCAAGCATCGGGAGAGAGGAGCAGCGCAGGCTTCCAAGCCGAAACCTGCACCGAAGACGGCACCCAAAGCCCCCAAAACGAAGCGGCCAAAGACGGCCGCTGTCGTTATTACGCTTGGACAGGGGGCCGAGGAGAAGGGGTTGACCTACAGCTCGGTCATGTCCTTGGTCAAGCATGGCCTAGACATAGACGAGTTGGGGATCAACGGTCTTCGTTTCCGGAGGGCGATCACCGGTGCCGCCATCCTAGAAATTGCCGGAGAGGACATGGAGAAGAAGGCGGAGGTCCTCGAAGGGAAGCTGAACGAATTCCTGGACGTGCCGGAAATCAAGGTCACAAGGCCAGTCAAGTGCCTGGAGCTCATCGTGTCAGGGCTTGACGACTCCGTGACTCCAGAGGAGACGGCAGAGGCGGTCGCCAAGCTGGGCGGTTGTCCGACTTCCCAGGTAAAAGTTGGCACAATTCGGCAAACTTTTGCCAACATGGGTGCGGCCTGGGTTAGCTGCCCAACGGAGGCCGCCAAAAAGGTCTTGGAGGGCAAGCTGCGAGTGGGCTGGGCGATCGCCCGCGTTAAGCTCCTGCAGCCGAGGGAGCTCCGCTGCTACCGGTGCCGGGAGACGGGCCACGTGGCCGGAAAGTGTACTGCCAGCGCCGACAGGAGTAACCTGTGCCATAGGTGCGGGCAAGAGGGCCACAAGGTGGCAAATTGTAGGGCTGACCCCCACTGCACGCTCTGTGCTGCGGCGGGAAAGTCGGCGAAGCATTGGCTCGGGGGCAAATCTTGTTCGGCCCCCAAGCGCAAGATGCAGCGCAGAGGCCAACCAGCGGCGGCTAATAAAGCCCGACCGTCTGCGGCGCCGCCCACGAACGGGACGGGAGGAGAGGCCATGGACGTGGGAACCCAATAAATGGCCCACCTGAAAATCCTGCAGGCGAATATCAACCACAGCGCCCGCGCTCAGGACCTTTTACACCAGAGCGCGGCGCAGTGGTCGATAAACGTGATGGTGGTGAGCGAGCCGTACTTGGTCCCCCCCCGAGATGACTGGGTTGGGGATCACGACAGAACGGTCGCCATCGCCGTCAACAGCGCGAATGGGGCTCCTCCCATTAGCCAGGTCGTGAGAGGCCATGGTTTTGTTGGTGCGCTCCTCGGGGACATCGCCCTAGTCGGGGTATACTTCTCGCCGAATCGGCCTCTTGCCGAGTTCGAGAGTTACCTCGCGGGGCTGGATTCCCTACTCCTCGGTTGGTGTCGGCAGTATCAGGTGGCGGTCGCTGGAGACCTGAACGCCAAATCGACGGAGTGGGGCTCTCCCGAATCGGACCCCCAGGGCGAGGTCCTCGAGGAATGGGTGGCGGCGAATGGCTTGGTCGTCCAAAACCGTGGCACGGCAGACACGTGCGTGCGATGGAATGGGGGCTCGAAGGTGGACGTTACGTTCGCAAGCCCCGGTCTCGCACGCCGTGTCCGAAACTGGGGTGTACAGGTGGGGGTCGAATCTCTATCGGATCACCGTTATATCCGATACGACATCTTCCCCCGACCTGAGGACCCGAACAGTTTAGGTCGTGCCGCGGTGGCGTTGGGCCCTCGATGGGCGTTGAAGAGACTCGACCGGGACATGCTCATAGCGGCATCCCTGGTTGAGACCTGGCTGCCCGGTCCGGACAGGCCATTCGTGGAGGAGGAGACAGAGTGGTTGAGAGGAGCGTTGGTACGCATCTGCGACGCAGCCATGCCTCGGGTGACGTCCATCCCACCGAAGAGGCAGGTGTACTGGTGGTCGGCCGAACTTGCACTGCTCCGTAGAGCGTGTGTCTCGGCCCGACGCCAGTACGCCAGGTGCAGGAGGAGGGGGCGGAGGCGCCGCAACCCAGATGCTGAGGAGGAGGCTCGGCTCTACGCCGTCTACCAACGCGCCAAGAAAGAGCTGCGGGTGGAAATCGGCGAGGCCAAGCGTAGAGCCTGGCAAGAGCTGCTGGAGTCGCTAGATAGGGACCCATGGGGCAGGCCGTATCGGCTCGTGATGAGCAAGCTCCGCCCCTGGGCCCCACCGTTGACAGCGGGCATGAGCCCTGATACATTAGGGAGAGTTATCGAGGCCCTCTTTCCGACAGGTGGGCAAAGGGTGACGCCGCCTATTCCAAGACGGGCAGCGGTGGCAATTGAGGCTGAGGAGATCCCGGAGGTAGAGGCGGGGGAACTGGGGGCTGCTGTGCTTAGGCTTCAAGCCAAAAACACAGCTCCCGGCCCTGATGGGATTCCTGGTCGGGCGTTGGTCCTCTCGCTCCAGAATGGTCTGGAGGAGAGGTTCAGGCGACTTCTAACCGTCTGTCTGCAGCAGGGCCGGTTTCCGGACGCGTGGAAGGTGGGGAAGCTGGTGCTCCTCAAGAAGGAGGGGCGCCCGGCGGACTCACCTTCAGCATACCGTCCAATAGTGCTGTTGGATGAGGCGGGCAAGCTCTTTGAGCGCATCATTGCTGCCCGCCTCAACCAGCACCTCGAGGAGATTGGGCCAAATCTGGCGAACAACCAGTTCGGTTTCCGGCGGGGCAGGTCCACCCTGGACGCTATTTCCAGGGTGAGGGCCCTTGCCGAGGAGGAGGTCGCTCGGGGCGGAGTGTTGTTGGCGGTATCGTTAGATATCGCCAACGCGTTTAACTCGCTGCCCCACGAGTGTATTGAGGCGGCTCTGTCGTATCACGGTGTACCCAGCTACCTGCGCAGGCTGGTCGGTGATTACCTGAAGGGGAGAGCGGTGGAGTACCCGACGAGGGAAGGTTGGCACCGGAGAAGGGTCCTGCGCGGTGTTCCACAGGGGTCGGTTCTTGGTCCCCTCCTGTGGAACATCGGGTACGACTGGGCGATCCGGGGTGCCAACCTGAGGGGGGTGGAAGTATTGTGTTACGCGGACGATACGCTGGTCACGGCTCGCGGTAACTCTTTCCGCGAAGCCAATGTACTGGCCACGGCCGCGGTAGCACACACAGTACGGAGGATCCAGAGCCTGGGCTTAACTGTGGCTCTCCAAAAGACAGAGGCCGTGTATTTCCACGGACCCCGGATGAGGCCGCCGGCTGGCGCGCAGCTCGTTGTGGGCGGAGTCTCCATCGGCGTCGAGTCGACGTTGAAATACTTAGGTATAGTCCTCGACAGCCGATGGAATTTTAGAGCACACTTCGAGCAGCTAGCTCCGAAGTTGGCGAGAACGGCGGCCGCCCTTAGCCGGCTCATGCCGAATATGGGAGGGCCAGATTCTGGTTGTCGGCGCCTTTTTGCAGGCGTCGTTCGGTCAGTGGCACTGTACGGTGCGCCCATATGGTCGGACGCCCTGAACGCCCACAACGTGTCCGTTCTGCGAAAATCGCAGCGGATACTGGCGGTCAGGGTGGCTAGGGCGTACCGTACGGTTTCGTATGTGGCGGCGTGCCTCCTGTCGGCATCCCTTCCATGGGACCTAGAGGCGAACGTGCAGGCGGTTGTTTTCTCAAGGACCACAGAGGCCAAAAGCCGAGGGTCCGCACCGCCGCACGAGGCCATTGAGAGATGGAGAGTAAAGGCAAAAGCCGCTGCAGTCCGGAGGTGGAGGCGCAGACTGCGCACGCCTGAAGCGGGCCACAACCTGGTCGAGGCCATAAGGCCAGTTTTACGGGAGTGGCTGGAGCGCCTTGGGAGCAGTCAGAGTCTGCTCTCTTACCGCCTCGTGCAGGTCCTCTCAGGGCATGGTTGCTTTGGGAGGTACCTGTGCAATGTGGCGAGAAGAGAGCCGACTCCGGCGTGCCACCAGTGCGACGCACTGGAGGACTCCTCCGCGCACACAGTGGAGGAGTGCCCGGCTTGGGCAGTTGAGAGGGCGGAGTTGGCCGCCGTTGTTGGGAGCGACCTGTCGCTGTCGAACATTGTTCGATCAATGATCGACAGCGACAGGGCGTGGGAGGCAGTCTCTGCCTTTTGCGAGGCTGTCCTCTCCGAAAAAGAGGCCGAAGAGAGGCGGCGGGAGGACGACCCGTCGGCACACCCTCTGCGGCGCAGGAGAACGGGGCGACGTCGTCGCGCGTACGCCGGCACGGTGGTGCCCTGATTGGAGGTGGTGGACGTTCTCCTACTCGGCCGTCGGGCGGGACCCTTTTCCCGACGACCTGGTAGGACTTGGTGGTGATGCGGCGACATACACGTTTTCCGGTATGTCGCCGCAGTGGAGAGTCCGGCAGCGGACACAAGCAGTACGGGGGGCCGTAGGGAGAAAGGCCTGGCTGCAGCCCTTACCCCCGTAGCTGCCGAAGACGGGAAACCTGGGGGACATTTTAGTGGCGTAGTCCCGGCGCTCTGTACACGCCGGGGAGTCCCACACACCCCCGCGGCCCAAGTCCCGGAGCCGCGGGATAGTGCGTAAACGCATTTTTACCCCCAAAAAAAAAAAAAAAAAAAAAAAAAAAAAAAAAAAAAGGTTAGGTTAGGTTAGGTTAGGTTAGGTTAGGTTAGGTTAGGTTAGGTTAGGTTAGGTTAGGTTAGGTTAGGTTAGGTTAGGTTAGGTTGGGGTGCGAAGTTCCGAGACCTCCACGTGGTGCACCCTGGGCAACGGCTGGTTGATGGATCGACGCCTGCCGCGTCGAACCATCAACCAGACGGCTAGCTTCGGAACAGAGGAGGTACGGCCTTTGGTCGTAGTGGTCTCCAATGGTGGTGCCGGAAGAGGCAGCGTTGGCTGGTCGATGCAGACCCTGGTGCCCTCACTGGTGCGTTGGACCTCCCACCTAAGACGTGGGGGTAGCGGCGCATTTGCGCTTCGGCCACGGGATGGCCACGGCCTTCGGAGGGGGGGCAATGCGTAGACCATAGCCTTAAATTTGACGCTGAGTTCCATCCGGGCCCCTTTTGACACCACTGTTGGAGACGTGTGTGGGGCCGCGTCGGGGCGTTTGTCCGGCGGCGTGTGAGGGAGGAGGCGGGGCGGACCGGCTCCTGTATGGGCGGGGGTGCAGGTCTGCCAAGCTGAGGAGGAAGGCTGCGTCGGGGCATTTGCCCGGCAGCTTTGGAGGCGAGCATGGCCAGCCCCTGTATGGGCGGGGGTGCGCCTCCTGTATGGGCGGGGAGCGCGGGCCTGCTGAACAGCCCTTTTCAGGGCTCCGGGGAGGATGGGGAGCGCTGCGTCGGGGCATTTGTCCGGCAGCGTTCAAAAACGGCCCTTTTCAGGGCCCCGAAGGCGGGGCGGACCGGCTCCTGTATGGGCGGGGGTGCAGGTCTGCCAAACTGAGGAGGAAGGCTGCGTCGGGGCATTTGCCCGGCAGCTTTGGAGGCGAGCATGGCCAGCCCCTGTATGGGCGGGGGTGCGCCTCCTGTATGGGCGGGGAGCGCGGGCCTGCTGAACAGCCCTTTTCAGGGCTCCGGGGAGGATGGGGAGCGCTGCGTCGGGGCATCTGTCCGGCAGCGTTCGGGGTGAGTGTGGCCACCTCCAGTCCCTCTGTTCTCAGAGGGCGGGGGAGGAGGCCCCTCAAAACGGCCGTGTCGGGGCGTTTGTCCGGCGGCTGTGTGCATAGGTGGGGAGGGCTTAGCTCCGGGCTTGCCCGTTTGCAGCAGAAGGGGTTCGTTCGCCGAGCCGGGAACATTAGCCCGACGGGGGAACTCCTGGGGAGAGCTGCGGCGCCCTGTGATACGGGAGCTGCGGCACTAGGTAGAGGAGAGCCCGCTACTGCGGGCAACGCGATGGGGGCGAATGGATGGGAGACTTCTTGTCATGTCCTAGGCCCCCATCAACGCGTTGAGGTGTATCACCCAGGGGATGTTTAGTGGGTATGGAGGGAACCTCTTCCCTCGAGTCCTACTTACCCTTCAAGGCGGCGTTCCCGTCGCGGCGAAGGAATGCGTAACAGCAGTTTACCCCTGGCTAAAAAAAAAAAAAAAAAAAAAAAAAAGGTTAGGTTAGGTTAGGTTAGGTTAGGTTAGGTTAGGTTAGGTTAGGTTAGGTTAGGTTAGGTTAGGTTAGGTTAGGTTAGGTTAGGTTAGGTTAGGTTGGGGTGCGAAGTTCCGAGACCTCCACGTGGTGCACCCTGGGCAACGGCTGGTTGATGGATCGACGCCTGCCGCGTCGAACCATCAACCAGACGGCTAGCTTCGGAACAGAGGAGGTACGGCCTTTGGTCGTAGTGGTCTCCAATGGTGGTGCCGGAAGAGGCAGCGTTGGCTGGTCGATGCAGACCCTGGTGCCCTCACTGGTGCGTTGGACCTCCCACCTAAGACGTGGGGGTAGCGGCGCATTTGCGCTTCGGCCACGGGATGGCCACGGCCTTCGGAGGGGGGGCAATGCGTAGACCATAGCCTTAAATTTGACGCTGAGTTCCATCCGGGCCCCTTTTGACACCACTGTTGGAGACGTGTGTGGGGCCGCGTCGGGGCGTTTGTCCGGCGGCGTGTGAGGGAGGAGGCGGGGCGGACCGGCTCCTGTATGGGCGGGGGTGCAGGTCTGCCAAGCTGAGGAGGAAGGCTGCGTCGGGGCATTTGCCCGGCAGCTTTGGAGGCGAGCATGGCCAGCCCCTGTATGGGCGGGGGTGCGCTTCCTGTATGGGCGGGGAGCGCAGGCGTGCTGAACAGCCCTTTTCAGGGCTCCGGGGAGGATGGGGAGCGCTGCGTCGGGGCATTTGTCCGGCAGCGTTCAAAAACGGCCCTTTTCAGGGCCCCGAAGGCGGGGCGGACCGGCTCCTGTATGGGCGGGGGTGCAGGTCTGCCAAACTGAGGAGGAAGGCTGCGTCGGGGCATTTGCCCGGCAGCTTTGGAGGCGAGCATGGCCAGCCCCTGTATGGGCGGGGGTGCGCCTCCTGTATGGGCGGGGAGCGCAGGCGTGCTGAAAAGCCCTTTTCAGGGCTCCGGGGAGGATGGGGAGCGCTGCGTCGGGGCATTTGTCCGGCAGCGCTCGGGGTGAGTGTGGCCACCTCCAGTCCCTCTGTTCTCAGAGGGCGGGGGAGGAGGCCCCTCAAAACGGCCCTTTTCAGGGCCAACTAGTGGCTGTCCCCAATCGTGGCACCGGAAGGGTGCTTACCCTTCTGGCGCCGCTGTTGGAGACGTGCGTGGGGCCGTGTCGGGGCGTTTGTCCGGCGGCTGTGTGCATAGGTGGGGAGGGCTTAGCTCCGGGCTTGCCCGTTTGCAGCAGAAGGGGTTCGTTCGCCGAGCCGGGAACATTAGCCCGACGGGGGAACTCCTGGGGAGAGCTGCGGCGCCCTGTGATACGGGGGCTGCGGCACTAGGTAGAGGAGAGCCCGCCATTGCGGGCAACGCGATGGGGGTGAATGGATGGGAGACTTCGGTCATGTCCTAGGCCCCCATCAACGCGTTGAGGTGTATCACCCAGGGGATGTTTAGTGGGTATGGAGGGAACCTCTTCCCTCGAGTCCTACTTACCCTTCAAGGCGGCGTTCCCGTCGCGGCGAAGGAATGCGCAACAGCAGTTTACCCCTGGCTAAAAAAAAAAAAAAAAAAAAAAAAGGTTAGGTTAGGTTAGGTTAGGTTAGGTTAGGTTAGGTTAGGTTAGGTTAGGTTAGGTTAGGTTAGGTTAGGTTAGGTTAGGTTAGGTTAGGTTAGGTTAGGTTAGGTTGTGTCTATTGAAAGGAGAGACGGTTAGCACTCCCCTTGACAAGGATGGAACACATAAATTGGTTAAGGCACTATTTAACCAATCATTTTGTGTCTATTGAAAGGAGAGACGGTTAGCACTCCCCTTGACAAGGATGGAACACATAAATTGGTTAAGGCACTATTTAACCAATCATTTTTTTATATTGGTGTCTATTGAAAGGAGAGACGGTTAGCACTCCCCTTGACAAGGATGGAACACATAAATTGGTTAAGGCACTATTTAACCAATCATTTTTTGACATTTTTGCCCAATATTCTTTTTGGTGTTTGTTGGATGATTTGTGGGTGTTTTACGTTGACTTGGCTTTGTTTTTTGGTTTTTATGAGATTTCTTGCTTTTTCGTGACTTTGGCTATTTTGTACTGGATTTTCTGTTTTGCGTGTGATTTGGTTGTGTTGTTTTTTGAGGGAGAAAGATTCTTTCTCCTTCAAATTCTGTTGTGGGGAGGGCCATCGACTGGGAGATGGACTCGGGAGCTTCTCCCGATCCTATCCCAGTGGGGGGGAGGCCTAAAAGGGGGGGAAAGGGTAGTACCCTCTCGTACGCGGTGGCAGCTGGGTCCGATTTTGGGCGCATGTCAGATGGATATCTGACATCGCCCAGACCCGTGCCGAACCCGTCGGAGGTACTTGGGGGGGGGGAGGACGAGTCGGGAGAGGATGGGTCGGTGGTAGGGACCATCCTTGCTCGACGCAAGAGGACCGTTACAGGGAGAATGTGGGCGAGTGAAGACTCGGACGACGAGGCCGAAGGCCTATTCCAGAGTCTGGAGGCCGCCCCGTCTCCAAAGGTGCTTCGCTCTGCTGCGGGAAGGGGTGGATACCACCACTCGGTGGGAATCTCCCAGGCCCGCAGGGAGCTTAGGGAGGGTCCGGTGGACTCTGAGTCGGAGGACAATATGGAGTTTGTGTCCGGATCCGACTCGGAGCCCACGCTCACAGAGGAAGACGGTGAAAGAAGGGCTGTAGGAGGTAAGAGGTCGCGGTCACCCATCCCGTCGGTGACCAATAGTGTCCTGCAAGAACGGTTTGATTCTGGGGTCGATCAAATCGAGCAGGTTCTCCGAAAATCCAAACGGTTGAAGGGGACCTGCATAAAGGAGGTGCGGGACGCAATGACCGGCATGATCGGGGTTGTCCGGACCTTAGTTGCGAGGAAGCCCAACGAGGAGGTCCGCCGTGTTACGGCGGACAACAAACGCCTCAGGGGGCAGCTTTCGGTCTTGGAGGAAGAGGTAGCGGCTCTAAGGAGGGCCTTCTCTGAGAGGGACTCTCCGCCCCGTAGGGGGAAGGCTGGTCGTCCGGCGGTGGTCGTGGAGGCCACCGGGTCTGTGGAGTCCGGCGGTGAGGGGGTCGCGACGAAGAGCGGCGGTGGGAGGCGGGCCACAGAAGAGGCGGACGCTAATAAGTCCACCTTGACTGTGGCCGAGTTCACTCGAGCGATAGCCCAGCTCCAGCGGGAGTTGATGGCCCACACAGCGGGGGTCATCAATGCTAGGCTGGAGGGGCTCGAATTGGACGGACGTCTCCTACCGGCGAAAGTCCGTCGTCCGGCGTTGGCGGCGGATCGGGCTGCGGCTCGGATTGTGGTGTCCCGCCCACCTACCTCGGACGAGAGGGGGCTGGCGGTGGCGGGTCGGGCTTCCAGCCCAATTTTGGGGCGCCCAGTGAGGGCGGCGACGGCAACTCTGGCGCCGGAGGCCAACCTGCCTCGACAGGCAAGGTTGGTGGCGCCTAAAAAGCCGGCTGCTGGTAGGGCCCCTGTGCAAATTGCGGGTCCTTCCAACGTCGTCCAACCAGTCGTCCTCAATGAATGGACGACTGTTGTTAAGAAGACCCGCAAGGCCCCGCAAGGCGCCAAGTCACAGGAGAAGGCTGCCCCTCCTGCGCCGCCGAAAGTCCCCAAGCCGCCCAGATCGATGGCGGTGGTGGTGGCTTTGAAGCCAGAAGCAGTGGCCGATGGCGCCACCTACAAGGACGTCCTGGCCGCGGCGAAAGCGAAGGTGTCCCTTGGGGAGCTGGGCATTCGCCCCGGTAGGTTCCGGAGAACGATGACCGGGGCCTGCCTAATGGAGCTCCCTAAGGAGACCACGGCGAGTCAGGCCGACGCCTTGGCCCATAAGTTGGGGGAGGCTTTGGGGGACTCAGCTCGGGTCACCCGTCCCACTAAAATGGCCGACTTTAGGGTCAGTGGGATGGATGACTCCATTGATGCGGATGAACTCCGGGCGGCGTTGGCCGAAAGGGCGGGGTGCCCACCCGACAAGATAAGGGTGGGTACCATTGTTGTTGGAAGCAGGGGCATGGGGTCGGTTGTGGCCTCATGTCCCGTCGAGGTTCTCCCCAAGCTCCTCGAGGGGGAGCGGGTTTGTGTGGGGTGGAGCGTGGTGTCGGTCCAGGCACTTGAGCAGCGCGCGATGCGCTGCCACAAGTGTATGGACAAGGGCCACACTGTCCAGCTCTGCCCCGCGGACAAGGACCGCAGCCGCATGTGCTTCCGGTGCGGTGTGGAGGGACACAGGGCGGCCTCGTGCAGTGCGCCCTTCAAGTGCGCGCTGTGCACCGACAAGGGCCTGCCGGCGGGACATCGAATGGGGGGGCCAATGTGCAACCCCCCCCCAGTAAAGGGCCGCCCTCAAGCGGCTTCACGTGCGCCGACCGCCAGGTCCGCTCAAGGAGTCTCGCCAATGGACACTACCAATGCCTAGTAGGTCCATTGGCGAAATTTTACAGGTTAATGTCAACCACTCCGCCGGGTCGCAAGACCTGATGTTTCAAGCGATGGCGGAGTGGGGAGTGGACCTGGCGCTGGTGTCGGAGCCGCACCGTATCCCGTCGTCCCCGAGGTGGTTCGGGGCGACGGACGGGCTCGCGGCGGTGGTGGGTGTGGGCACCAGTGCCTCCCCTCCTCTCTCTCTCAGAGAGAGAGGAGCGGGCTTTGTGGCGGTGCAATGGGGAGGAGTGGTGGCCGTGTCCACCTACTTCTCCGGCAACCGCAGCCGATCCGAGTTTGAGGGGTTTTTGGCTGCGGTTGAGGGAGTGGTTCGGCGCGCGGCCCCGCTTCCGGTGTTGGTGGGAGGGGACTTCAACGCCAAGCATACGGCGTGGGGGTCCCCTCACAACAATGTTTTTGGTGAGGATCTGATGGACTGGGCATGTTGCCTGGGTCTTCAGATCCTCAACCGGGGCTCCACCCCGACTTGTGTGAGGTGGCAGGGTGACTCCATAGTGGACACCACCTTTGCCACCTCGTCACTCGCCGCCCGAATCAGGGACTGGCGAGTGGTGGACAACGCGGAGGCCCTATCGGACCACCGCTATGTCCGGTACGCGGTCTCCGTGGCCGGTCCTGGGGCCCCTGTTCATCTGGGCCCCGCGGCGAGCGCCCCCTCCTCTTTCCCGAGGTGGTCGTTCGCCAGGCTCCGACGGGAGGTGGCCGAGGAGGCGGCCATCTTTCGCTCGTGGTCGGAGCCTCCGGCGGAGTTGGTGGGGGACGCCGAGGGCATGGCGGCGCTCTTCGCGGACGACATGGAGGTCGTCTGCGACGCCGCTATGCCGCGATCTCGGGGCCGTCCCAACAGGCGGGAGGTGTACTGGTGGACGCAGGAGATCTCTGCCCTGCGTGCCAACACTCTCGCCGCCCGGCGCGCCTACCTGCGTTGCAGACGTAGGCGCGACCGGAGACCTGGGGAGGCGGTCGAGCTCCGTCGGGCGTTCCGGGAGGTCCAAAAGCTCCTGCGGACGGCGATCCGCAGGGGCAAGGTCGAGTCAGAGGAGCGCTTCTTAGCGCTCCTCGACAACGACCCGTGGGGGAGGCCATACAGGGTCGTGCGGGGCAAATTTCTCGAGGCCGCCCCGCCGACTTCCTGTATGGAGCCTGCGCTGTTGCAGAGTGTCCTGGAGTCCCTTTTTCCGGATCCAGGACACTTCGCTCCCCCCACGTCGGCCTCCTCCAGCTCACGAGCGCTGGAGGAGAGGACCGACGGACCTCCCGGGCCTCCCGTCACGGACGCGGAGTTCGACCGGGGAAGGGACCGGCTCCGGACCAAAGGGAAGGCTCCGGGGCCCGATGGGGTCCCTTCTAAGGTTATGGCCCTTGCATTGGGGCCATTGGAGGAGCGGTTCCGCGCGGTGCTCGATACGTGCATCGCGACGAACCGCTTCCCCAAACGATGGAGAGTTGGGAGACTTTGCCTCCTCCGCAAGGATGGACGCCCTCCCGACTCCCCGTCGGGTTACCGACCGGTGGTGCTGCTGGACGAGTCCGGGAAGTTTTTCGAGAAGATTCTCGCTTCCCGGATCCTCCAGCACCTTGAGACCCAGGGGCCGGATCTTGCCGAGCCCCAATATGGCTTTCGCACCGGTCGGTCCACGATGGACGCGGTGGCCCGCCTCAAGAGGTGGACTGAGGCGGCCACAACAAATGGGGAGGCTGTTATCGTGGTGTCTCTTGACATCGCGAATGCCTTTAACAGCCTCCCCCATGAGTGCATAGAGGCGGCACTTGCCTTTCACCAGGTGCCCCTCTACCTCCGTGCCCTCGTGACGGACTACCTTCGCGAGAGGGTAGTCCTTTACGAGGATGGGGAGGGACGCGTCCAGTCGTGGAACATGGCGGCAGGTGTACCCCAGGGGTCCGTCCTCGGACCGCTACTCTGGAACCTGGGGTACAATTGGGTTCTGCGTGGCCAGCTCTTGCCGCGAATGGAGATCGTCTGCTTTGCGGACGACACTCTAGTCGCGGCAAGGGCTCGCGAGTGGGAGGATGCGGTCCACCTTGCGTCGGTCGGCACTTCTCTCGTCGTCCGGCGCATCCGCATGTTGGGGCTGGAAGTGGCCCTCACCAAAACGAGGGCCATGTCCTTCCATGCCCCGAGACGCAGAACCCCATCGGGGCTCCGTGTCCGAGTGGAGGGGGTCCGGATTCCCGTCGAGGTACACATGAAGTACCTCGGCCTGATTCTGGATCCCCGGTGGAGTTTTGAGGAGCATTTTAAGCTCTTAGCTCCCCGGCTCTGTGCAGCCGCCGCCGCCCTCGGACGGGTCCTCCCCAATTTGGGAGGTCCCAGCTCGTCGTGCCGTCGACTGTATCACAATGTGATACGGTCGATGGCACTCTACGGAGCCCCGATCTGGGCGGAGTGCCTCTCCCCCCGCACGAAGGCCCTCTTGCGTCAACCGCAGAGGGTCATCGCGACCCGGACCGTGCGAGCTTATCGCACGGTCGGCCACGAGGCTGCCTGCATTTTAGCAGGCACGCCTCCTTGGGAGCTCGAGGCCCTGGTTCTGTCCAGGGTGCATCGGGCTCGGGTCGCTGCAAGGATGCGGGGGGAACGCCCCGTGCTCGAGGAGGTGAGACGGGTGCGTACCCTGGCCAAACGGCATGCCGTTGGTCAGTGGGGCGAGGCACTCTTAGCCCCGCGTGCCGGCCACCGGACGGTTGAGGCAATCCGTCCGGTGTTGGAGGAGTGGGTTGGGCGCCGGCACGGCAGCCTCACCTACCGCCTTGTGCAGGTGTTGACCGGACATGGGTGCTTCGGTCACTACCTGCACAAGGTCGCCCGTCGAGAGGAGTCGTCACGGTGTCATCACTGTGACGCTCCTGACGATACGACCGAGCATACACTTTGCGTATGCCCGGCCTGGCGACTCGAGCGCCGCACACTCCGCGCGGCGCTCGGCGGTGGGTATCTCTCGCTCCCAACTCTGGTTCGTTCCATGGTTGAGAGCGAGAGAATCTGGGAGGCTGCCGCCTCCTTCTGCGAAGCTGTCATGTCGCAGAAGGAG
>OZ008364.1:9060385-9199726 GCA_963931975.1 Cataclysta lemnata
ACTTTGGCGCCGGAGGCCAACTTGCCTCGGCAGGCAAGGTTGGTGGCGCCGAAAAAACCGGCTGCTGGCAGGGCTACTTACCAAATTGCGGGTCCTTCTGACGTCGTCCAACCAGTCGTCCTCAACGAATGGACGACTGTCGTCAAAAAGACCCGCAAGGCCCCTGCCAAGTCCCAGGAGAAGGCTGCCCCTCCTGCGCCGCCAAAGGTCCCCAAGCCGCCCAAGACATTGGCGGTTGTGATGACCCTCAAGCCAGACGCCCTGGCTGAGGGCATCACCTATAAGGATGCCCTGGCCACCGCCAAGTCGAGGGTCAACCTGAGGGAGCTGGGCGTTTGCCCAGGCAGGTTCCGGAAGACAATGACCGGGGCCTGCCTCATGGAGCTCCCTAAGGAGACAACGCCCAGCCAGGCCGACTCTCTGGCCGCCAAGATAGCAGAGGCGTTGGGGGACACCGCTCGGGTCACCCGTCCCACAAAAATGGCCGACTTCAGGGTCAGTGGGATGGATGACTCCATTGATGCGGATGAACTCCGGGCGGCGTTGGCCGAAAGGGCGGGGTGCCCACCCGACAAGATAAGGGTGGGCACCATTGTTGTTGGAAGCAGGGGCATGGGGTCGGTTGTGGCCTCATGTCCCGTCGAGGTTCTCCCCAAGCTCCTCGAGGGGGAGCGGGTTTGTGTGGGGTGGAGCGTGGTGTCGGTCCAGGCACTTGAGCAGCGCGCGATGCGCTGCCACAAGTGTATGGACAAGGGCCACACTGTCCAGCTCTGCCCCGCGGACAAGGACCGCAGCCGCATGTGCTTCCGGTGCGGTGCGGAGGGACACAGGGCGGCCTCGTGCAGTGCGCCCTTCAAGTGCGCGCTGTGTACCGACAAGGGCCTGCCGGCGGGACATCGAATGGGGGGGCCAATGTGCAACCCCCCCCCAGTAAAGGGCCGCCCTCAAGCGGCTTCACGCGCGCCGACCGCCAGGTCCGCTCAAGGAGTCTCGCCAATGGACACTACCAATGCCTAGTAGGTCCATTGGCGAAATTTTACAGGTTAATGTCAACCACTCCGCCGGGTCGCAAGACCTGATGTTTCAAGCGATGGCGGAGTGGGGAGTGGACCTGGCGCTGGTGTCGGAGCCGCACCGTATCCCGTCGTCCCCGAGGTGGTTCGGGGCGACGGACGGGCTCGCGGCGGTGGTGGGTGTGGGCACCAGTGCCTCCCCTCCTCTCTCTCTCAGAGAGAGAGGAGCGGGCTTTGTGGCGGTGCAATGGGGAGGAGTGGTGGCCGTGTCCACCTACTTCTCCGGCAACCGCAGCCGATCCGAGTTTGAGGGGTTTTTGGCTGCGGTTGAGGGAGTGGTTCGGCGCGCGGCCCCGCTTCCGGTGTTGGTGGGAGGGGACTTCAACGCCAAGCATACGGCGTGGGGGTCCCCTCACAACAATGTTTTTGGTGAGGATCTGATGGACTGGGCATGTTGCCTGGGTCTTCAGATCCTCAACCGGGGCTCCACCCCGACTTGTGTGAGGTGGCAGGGTGACTCCATAGTGGACACCACCTTTGCCACCTCGTCACTCGCCGCCCGAATCAGGGACTGGCGAGTGGTGGACAACGCGGAGGCCCTATCGGACCACCGCTATGTCCGGTACGCGGTCTCCGTGGCCGGTCCTGGGGCCCCTGTTCATCTGGGCCCCGCGGCGAGCGCCCCCTCCTCTTTCCCGAGGTGGTCGTTCGCCAGGCTCCGACGGGAGGTGGCCGAGGAGGCGGCCATCTTTCGCTCGTGGTCGGAGCCTCCGGCGGAGTTGGTGGGGGACGCCGAGGGCATGGCGGCGCTCTTCGCGGACGACATGGAGGTCGTCTGCGACGCCGCTATGCCGCGATCTCGGGGCCGTCCCAACAGGCGGGAGGTGTACTGGTGGACGCAGGAGATCTCTGCCCTGCGTGCCACCACTCTCGCCGCCCGGCGCGCCTACCTGCGTTGCAGACGTAGGCGCGACCGGAGACCTGGGGAGGCGGTCGAGCTCCGTCGGGCGTTCCGGGAGGTCCAAAAGCTCCTGCGGACGGCGATCCGCAGGGGCAAGGTCGAGTCAGAGGAGCGCTTCTTAGCGCTCCTCGACAACGATCCGTGGGGGAGGCCATACAGGGTCGTGCGGGGCAAATTTCTCGAGGCCGCCCCGCCGACTTCCTGTATGGAGCCTGCGCTGTTGCAGAGTGTCCTGGAGTCCCTTTTTCCGGATCCAGGACACTTCGCTCCCCCCACGTCGGCCTCCTCCAGCTCACGAGCGCTGGAGGAGAGGACCGACGGACCTCCCGGGCCTCCCGTCACGGACGCGGAGTTCGACCGGGGAAGGGACCGGCTCCGGACCAAAGGGAAGGCTCCGGGGCCCGATGGGGTCCCTTCTAAGGTTATGGCCCTTGCATTGGGGCCATTGGAGGAGCGGTTCCGCGCGGTGCTCGATACGTGCATCGCGACGAACCGCTTCCCCAAACGATGGAGAGTTGGGAGACTTTGCCTCCTCCGCAAGGATGGACGCCCTCCCGACTCCCCGTCGGGTTACCGACCGGTGGTGCTGCTGGACGAGTCCGGGAAGTTTTTCGAGAAGATTCTCGCTTCCCGGATCCTCCAGCACCTTGAGACCCAGGGGCCGGATCTTGCCGAGCCCCAATATGGCTTTCGCACCGGTCGGTCCACGATGGACGCGGTGGCCCGCCTCAAGAGGTGGACTGAGGCGGCCACAACAAATGGGGAGGCTGTTATCGTGGTGTCTCTTGACATCGCGAATGCCTTTAACAGCCTCCCCCATGAGTGCATAGAGGCGGCACTTGCCTTTCACCAGGTGCCCCTCTACCTCCGTGCCCTCGTGACGGACTACCTTCGCGAGAGGGTAGTCCTTTACGAGGATGGGGAGGGACGCGTCCAGTCGTGGAACATGGCGGCAGGTGTACCCCAGGGGTCCGTCCTCGGACCGCTACTCTGGAACCTGGGGTACAATTGGGTTCTGCGTGGCCAGCTCTTGCCGCGAATGGAGATCGTCTGCTTTGCGGACGACACTCTAGTCGCGGCAAGGGCTCGCGAGTGGGAGGATGCGGTCCACCTTGCGTCGGTCGGCACTTCTCTCGTCGTCCGGCGCATCCGCATGTTGGGGCTGGAAGTGGCCCTCACCAAAACGAGGGCCATGTCCTTCCATGCCCCGAGACGCAGAACCCCATCGGGGCTCCGTGTCCGAGTGGAGGGGGTCCGGATTCCCGTCGAGGTACACATGAAGTACCTCGGCCTGATTCTGGATCCCCGGTGGAGTTTTGAGGAGCATTTTAAGCTCTTAGCTCCCCGGCTCTGTGCAGCCGCCGCCGCCCTCGGACGGGTCCTCCCCAATTTGGGAGGTCCCAGCTCGTCGTGCCGTCGACTGTATCACAATGTGATACGGTCGATGGCACTCTACGGAGCCCCGATCTGGGCGGAGTGCCTCTCCCCCCGCACGAAGGCCCTCTTGCGTCAACCGCAGAGGGTCATCGCGACCCGGACCGTGCGAGCTTATCGCACGGTCGGCCACGAGGCTGCCTGCATTCTAGCAGGCACGCCTCCTTGGGAGCTCGAGGCCCTGGTTCTGTCCAGGGTGCATCGGGCTCGGGTCGCCGCAAGGATGCGGGGGGAACGCCCCGTGCTCGAGGAGGTGAGACGGGTGCGTACCCTGGCCAAAAGGCATGCCGTTGGTCAGTGGGGCGAGGCACTCTTAGCCCCGCGTGCCGGCCACCGGACGGTTGAGGCAATCCGTCCGGTGTTGGAGGAGTGGGTTGGGCGCCGGCACGGCAGCCTCACCTACCGCCTTGTGCAGGTGTTGACCGGACATGGGTGCTTCGGTCACTACCTGCACAAGGTCGCCCGTCGAGAGGAGTCGTCACGGTGTCATCACTGTGACGCTCCTGACGATACGGCCGAGCATACACTTTGCGTATGCCCGGCCTGGCGACTCGAGCGCCGCACACTCCGCGCGGCGCTCGGCGGTGGGTATCTCTCGCTCCCAACTCTGGTTCGTTCCATGGTTGAGAGCGAGAGAATCTGGGAGGCTGCCGCCTCCTTCTGCGAAGCTGTCATGTCGCAGAAGGAGGCAGCGGAGAGGGAGCGGGAAGATGATGCTCTTGCCGCTCCCCTCCGGCGCAGGCGGACGGGCCGAAGGAGGCGAGCTCACGTTCGTCCTCCATAGGTCCGACAAGTGTGGCCTGCACACTCGGGTTAGCCCCCGTGTGTGCATTGCACAGGCCACCCCGTCTGGGGGGATGTCCAGTGTTCCGGACATCCCCTCCTCGGCGCTGACCCCGGCGTAAGCCGGGAGGCCCTGGGGAGAGACTGGTGAATTGCCTCGCGGCAGACCCCAGACTCTCCCCGTCAAAAGGGCTGGAGGGACACCGGAGTGGTTTAGTGGCGTATTCCCGACTCGATCTTGAGTCGGGCGAGTCCCACACACGTCGGCCGCCTAGCTAGCGGTCGATACGGTGCGTAAATGCATTCCACTCCGTAAAAAAAAAAAAAAAAAAAAAAAAAAAAAAGGTTAGGTTAGGTTAGGTTAGGTTAGGTTAGGTTAGGTTAGGTTAGGTTAGGTTAGGTTAGGTTAGGTTAGGTTAGGTTAGGTTAGGTTAGGTTAGGTTAGGTTAGGTTAGGTTGGGGTGCGAATTTCCGGGACCTCCTCGTGGTGCACCCTGGGCAACGGCTGGTTGATGGATCGACGCCTGCCGCGTCGAACCATCAACCAGACGGCTGACTCCGGACTAGGGACCGTGGCACTCTCCGTCTGCTTTTGTCCGCATAGCGGGGCGGCGGTTGTAGTGTCCACGAGGCGTTGAGTTGGTGGTTTTGTGGTGGTGTCCTCCCTCTTTTATCCTCCGTTTTCGGAGGGGGGGATGAGACGTGGAAGACGATTGCTCTCTGCCGTCTTTTATCCGCATAGCGGGGCGGCGGATGACGCATAGTTGGTAGTGAAGAGTCCCCCTTTTCTCTACTCTGTGGGACATGCGGAGCAGATCTCTGCTCGTGGTATGGCGGGCGGGAGAACCGCGTATCATCGTTTTCGGTGGTAGTTGTGTCGGAGCGCTTCGCTCTAGTGGAGCTTTTGCTCGGGGAGTCGGACGGCTTTAAAGTCGTGGGAGTCTGTTGAGACTCAGAGGCCGAAAGGCGGAGGCTGGCGGGCAGTAGTCCGCGGCGCGGCGGGACCGGCAGTCCACGAAAGTGGCTGCTGGTTAGGCTTCGGCCACCGCCGGGCAACCTGTTACCCCTCGCAGAAGTAGAGATTGTTCTAACAGGCAGGCATGTGTTGCAGTCTGCGAGGGAACAGGGGGGCTTGCCTTAACTGGCCGGCCCCAACTGGAGCAAACCAGATTAAAAAACCCCAAACTCTTGCCACTGGGGCGCCTCTTTTGAGGCCTCGCGTGGTGGCAAGTGCCCGTATTTGCGGGATGGCAGGGGGGGACATACCCCTGCCCGCTAGCGGCCAACCCTGAGGGACCAGCCGCCCCCTTAGGTTTTGTAGGCTTGCCCGGGTGATAGGGCTCCGCCCGGGTCGACGTTATGTTTCCCGTATACTCGTGGGATAAGGTTATGAGTTGTTCCAAATCTAAACCCGATGTAGGCGCAGTGGGCGCGAGAAGACGTGGCGCAGTGGGCGCAAAGGATGGTGGCGCAGTGGGCGCAAAGGATAGCGGCGCAGTGGGCGCACGGAACGCTTCGGTGTCAAGGAGAGAAAGCGAAGAAGACAGCGAGTCCGACGCATCGGCCACATCGATGCACTCAGCGACATCAGCGAGGTCAGGGAGGTCACTGAGGTCGACACGCTCAGCTCAGCCAGACGCTGGGCTGTTTCTGAAGATGGAAGGAGGGTCGCGCAAGCGACCAGGACCAAAGAGCGCGACAAAAGTGTCGGATTACGACGAGCGGTCTAGTAGTGAGGAGTCAAGCGACGGTCAGTTGCGTTCGCGGTCACCTCGGGGCTCTAGATCCGGCTCCAGATCTGGCTCGGGCACCAGGATACCAGCCACAAAGAAAGGCAGAGGCCGGCCCCCCACCACGGGGGAATACGTCGACCTAGCCTCGGCAAAGAGGGCACTGGCCCTTGCCACAAAAGAAGAAATGGAGCAGCGCGCGGAGAAAGAACTCGCGGAGCGTGCTACCGAAGTGCGGATCACCAGGGCCGCAGCACACCAGACTATAGCGGCAATGACGCAGCTGGGAGGCGGCATCCTGGACCTGGAAGACGAGGCCAAGACGGCGGCGTTGCTCACAAGCAGTGTGTCCAACTCCTGCTCAATAGTTGAGTACGTCGCCGAAAGATCTTCCCGTCTGAAGGGAGGCTTCGTTAGAGACCTAAAGGAGGCCGTTAAACAAATTAAAATAGACGTCGGCATCCTCGCGGCGCGAGGCGCCTCTGAAGAGAACAGGCTGCTGCAGGCCGAGAATGCCAAACTCCGGGCGGAGGTGGCGCAGATTCCGGAGCTCCGTAAGGAACTCGCGGAAGTGAGGGCTGCCTTACAGGCTCTGCAGCTGCAACAGTCAACTCCACGCGTCACTTTACAGCGCTTGGAGGAGACTGCAGCACCTATGTCGCAGAGTTTTGTTAAGGAGATGGAGGCGAGACTGGTCCGCGAGATCAGCGGCCAGTTCCGAGCCCAGTTTGCAGGGCTTGAGAAACGTCTGGGCGAGCCGCCCCGCCCCTGTTCCTCCCCCCTCCTACCCTGTGCGTCCCCGACGTTGGGCAGGAGAGAAGACGACGGCGATGCGATGCCAGAAGAGTCGCTGCCAGCACCAGTGCCAGTGCCTTCCTCATCGAAGGCCAAGGCAAAGGGAAAGGCAAAGGGTAAGGCGAAGGCGAAGGCTCCTCCCCCATCTACAGGGAAGCCGACGCCGACAGCCCCAACAACAATCAAGGAGAAGACGACTGCGCCCCCCCGCGTTTTACCAACGGAGGGGCAGCAGCCGAAGACAAAGAAGACGTGGCGGAAGCAAGCCAGAGGAAGGGAGCCGAACCAGGAGAAGTCGGCTCCCCGAGAGCCTCGTGTCCTGCCACCTGCTCCGGCGAATATGGACCGGGGCTGGAACGTGGTTGCCCGCAGCGGCAAACACAAAGAGAGGGCGGCGCCAGCTCCCGCCGCCAAGGTCCAGCAGAAGAAGGCTCCGGCAAAGAAGCCCAAGGTCCGGCGACCGCGAACATCTGCGGTCGTCCTTACATTGCTGCCCAAAGCCACTGAGCAGGGCATGACATACAGCGCAATGCTGGCCAAGGCAAAGCAGGGCCTAAATTTGGAGGAATTGGGGATCTCTGGGATCCACTATCGCAAGGCGGTAACCGGAGCATCCATTTTACAGATCTCCGGTGCCACCACGGGCGATAAGGCAGAGGCCCTAGCTAAGAAGTTGAGGAAGTCCCTGGACGAGTCCTGCGTGAAGGTCACCAGGCCCGTCAAATGCACCGAACTGCTGGTGACGGGCCTGGATGAGTCGGTCACACAGCCGGAGGTGGCTGAGGCAATAGCCAAGCTGGGTGGTTGTCCCACGGAGGACGTCAGGGTGGGCAACATCCGGCTCACCTATGCCAACATGGGCACTGCTTGGGCTAGCTGCCCCGCGGCGGTGGCCCACAAAGTTTTGGAAGGGAGGCTGATTGTGGGCTGGGCAATAGCCCGAACTCGCCTTCTGGAGCCACGGGAGCTCAGGTGCTTCAGGTGTCGAGAAGCGGGCCATGTGGCCAATAAATGTACTGCAGCTGTTGATCGGACGCTGCAGTGCCATAGATGCGGCCAAACAGGGCATCGTATGGCGGAGTGCGTAGCCGACCCTCACTGCACGCTGTGTGCTGATGCCGGGAGGGACGCTAAACACTGGCTTGGGGGTAAAACGTGTTCGGCCCCCAAGCAGACAGTGAAGAAGAGAGGTCCGGCGATCAGGGCAGCTAACGCCCGTAAACCAGTGCCACCCCCCTCACGAACGGGAACAGAAGGGAGTCAAGCAGAGCCGACCAATAATGTCAGCACGCCCTCTGCTTAGGATACTCCAGGCGAACATCAACCACTGTGCCAGGTCTCAAGATCTTTTGATCCAGAGCATGGCACAGTGGTCAATTAACGTGGCAATAGTCGGAGAGCCTTACCTTGTCCCTCAACGCGACGACTGGGTTGGGGACCACTCGAGCACGGTTGCCGTGGTGGTAAGCGCTGCTCATGGTGCTGCTCCGATCAGGAAGGTGGTGAGGGGCCACGGATATGTTTGTGTCCTCTTGGGAGACATCGCATTTGTCGCGGTGTATTTCTCCCCGAATAGGCCTTTGGCCGAGTTCGAGGCTTTCCTCGCGGGTCTTGATTCCCTGCTCCTCGGCTGGTGTCGGCAGTTTCAGGTGGCGGTCGCTGGAGACCTGAACGCCAAGTCGACGGAGTGGGGCTCTCCTGCTACAGATCCGCGAGGAGAGGTTCTGGAGGAGTGGATCGCGACAAATGGTTTTGTCGTCCACAATCGTGGGACGGCTGACACGTGTGTGCGGCGGAGTGGGGGCTCGAAGGTTGACGTCACCGTCACAAGCCCCGGTCTCGCACAGCATGTCCAAGGCTGGAGGGTCGTGGTGGGGGAGGAGTCTTTTTCCGATCACCGGTATATCCGGTACGACATCTCCCCCAATACACGGAGCCCGGCAGGCCTAAGCCGTCCCGCGGTATCGTTGGGCCCCAGATGGGCGCTCAAGAAGCTAGACAGAGACGCGCTGGTCCTGGCGTCTCTCGTCGAAAGCTGGTCCCCACTGCCTGAGAGGCCAGATGTCGAAGAGGAAGCAAACTGGTTCCGCGAGGCGATGACGCACATATGCGACGTCGCGATGCCGCGGGTCAGGATGCTTCCCCCGAAAAGGCAAGTTTACTGGTGGTCGGCCGAACTGGCACAGCTCCGTGCAGCGTGCGTCTCGGCCCGACGCCAGTATGCCAGATGCCGTCGAAGGGGTAGACGGCGTCGCAACCCCGATGAGGAAGCAGAAAACAGGCTGTACGCCGTTTATCAGGCGGCCAAGAAGCAGCTTCGGGTGGCGATCGGCGAAGCCAAAGAGAGGGCCTGGCAGGAGCTGATCGACACGTTGGACCGCGACCCATGGGGCAGGCCGTACAGACTCGTCATGAGTAGGCTTCGCCCCTGGGCTCCGCCTATCACGTCCAATATGGATCCCGGGCTGCTCACGGATGTGATTGAGGCGCTCTTTCCGAGCACAGTGGAGAGGGTGACACCACCAATCTCAAGGCCTTCAGTGGCGAGGGATGAACCCGCACCGATCCCAGAGGTGACGGAGGCCGAGTTGGGCACTGCAGTCCTCAAGCTGCAGGGCAAGAGCACGGCTCCTGGACCCGATGGCGTTCCGGGGCGGGCGTGGGTGTTGGCCCTTAACAACGGGTTGGGTGATAGATTTCGATGCATGCTCACCACCTGCATGCGAGTAGGCAGCTTCCCCGCGAAGTGGAAAATCGGCAAGCTGGTGCTCCTCAAGAAGGAGGGGCGCCCGGCGGACTCGCCGTCGGCCTATCGCCCAATTGTTTTGTTAGATGAGGCGGGCAAGCTCTTTGAGCGCATAATTGCCGCCCGCATCATCGAAATTTTGGAGACGACAGGGCCTAATCTAGCTCCAAATCAATTTGGTTTCCGGCGGGGCAGGTCCACCTTGGACGCTCTTTCCAGGGTGAGGGCCCTTGCTGAGGAGGAGGTTGCGCAAGGGGGGGTGGTGTTGGCGGTGTCACTCGACATCGCCAACGCTTTTAACAGCTTGCCCCACACCTGCATCAGTGCAGCGCTCGTCTACCATGGGGTCCCCAAATACTTGCGCAAATTGGTCGAAGATTATCTGACTGGACGCTCTGTCGAATACCCCACTAGTGAGGGTTGGCGGCGGAGAAGCGTCGTGCGCGGTGTTCCACAGGGATCGGTTCTTGGCCCGCTCCTGTGGAACATCGGATACGACTGGGCGATCCGGGGCGCTAACCTTAGAGGGGTAGATGTGTTTTGTTACGCGGACGACACATTGGTCACCGCTCGCGGGAAGACATTCCGGGACGCGAGCGTGTTGGCCACCGCGGGCGTAGCACATGTCGTGCGAAGGATAAGGGGTTTGGGGCTGACAGTGGCTCTCGAGAAATCCGAGGCCATATGTTTTCATGGCCCTCGGAAGCGTCCACCCAGCGACGCACACCTCGTGGTCGGAGGAGTTTCCATCGGCGTCGGGTCGACGCTCAAGTATTTGGGCATCGTACTCGACAGTCGGTGGACCTTCAAAGCCCACTTCGAACGATTGGCCCCGAAGTTGAAGAGGACTTCGTCCGCTCTCTGCCGGCTTATGCCGAATCTGGGCGGACCGGACATAGGATGTAGACGGCTGTTTGCGGGAGTCGTACGGTCGGTGGCGCTATACGGTGCGCCCATATGGTCGGATGCCTTGAGTGCTCACAACGCATCCATCATGCGGCAATCGCAGAGGGTGCTAGCACTCAGGGTGGCTAGGGCGTACCGTACCGTCTCGTACGACGCCGCATGCCTCCTGGCAGCGACGCTGCCATGGGACCTCGAAGCTAACGTGCTGACGGGTGTGTATTCAAGGACCGCTGAGGCGAAGAGCCGCGGGTCCGCACCGTCACATGAGGAGGTGGAGCTTTGGAGGAAGGAGGGGAAGGACCACGCCCTCAGAAGGTGGAGACGCAGGTTGCGGGTGCCTTTAGCGGGACGCAACACCATCCAGGCCATCCGGCCCGTCCTGAAGGCATGGTTGAAGCGTCGAGAGCAGCCGGGGGGTTTGCTCTCCTATCGTCTTGCGCAGGTTCTCTCAGGGCATGGTTGCTTTGGGAGGTACCTGTGCAACGTGGCGAAGAGAGAGCAAACCCCAGCGTGCCATCAGTGCAACGCTGAAGAGGACACAGCCCTGCACACGCTCCAGGTGTGCCCGGCGTGGTCGGAAGAAAGGAGGGAGCTGAGTACAGCCATTGGACAGGACCTTTCGCTGCCAGCCGTCATTAGCGCGATGGTTGGCAGCATCACAGCTTGGGAGGCGGTTTCGCGTTTTTGCGAAGCCGTCATGTCAGAAAAAGAGGCCGAGGAGAGGCTGCGCGAGGACGACCCTGCAGCGAATCCCCTCAGGCGCAAGAGACCTGGGCGACGTCGAAGGGCTTTTGCCGCGACGATCGCCCCATAAGGGTGACCCAGTCTCCGGGCGGGACACCTTTTTATCCCGGAGTCATGGGCCCATGTGATGTGGCGACGACATACACGTTCTCCGGTATGTCGTCGCCGAGGAGGAGAAACGCGGCTGTATTCAGCCGCGTTTGCGCGCTATTGCGCCAGCGCGCGTGCTATTGCACGTGCGCACGTGCTATTGCGCGTTTGAAGGCGAGCCTGCTATTGCGGGCAAAAGCCGAGTGAGGGAGCCTGGGTAAAGGCTACGCTGAGGCCCTCTTTACCCTCACGATCGGCAGCAGGCGGAGAACAGGGGATATTTTAGTGGCGTAGTCCCGGCGCTTTTTACACGCCGGGGAGTCCCACACACCCCCCACCGCCCATGTCCCGGGGCAGTGGGGATGTGCGTAAACGCATTTTTACCCCTTAAAAAAAAAAAAAAAAAAAAAAAGGTTAGGTTAGGTTAGGTTAGGTTAGGTTAGGTTAGGTTAGGTTGGGGTGCGAATTTCCGGGACCTCCTCGTGGTGCACCCTGGGCAACGGCTGGTTGATGGATCGACGCCTGCCGCGTCGAACCATCAACCAGACGGCTGACTCCGGACTAGGGACCGTGGCACTCTCCGTCTGCTTTTGTCCGCATAGCGGGGCGGCGGTTGTAGTGTCCACGAGGCGTTGAGTTGGTGGTTTTGTGGTGGTGTCCTCCCTCTTTTATCCTCCGTTTTCGGAGGGGGGGGGGGCGATTCGTGGTGGAGCCCAGTCGTGGGGGCAGCGGAGTCTTGACTCGGTGGATGGCGGGCCTTCAAGGCCCGCGGACTGTTCAGCAGTCAATTGATGTGGCGCTTCGTCGCCAGTGGCCTTCGGGCGGGGGATGGCGGACCTTCAAGGTCCGTGGGTCACCGTAGTGTGGCCAGTGGAGCTTCGTGCTCGGTGCTGTGCAGCTTGCAAAGCTGCAGGGGATCTGGTTGGGATCCAGAGGCCTTTGGGCGTAGGACGGTGAACAGGCGGTTCACGGCGCGGCAGGGTCGGCGATTGCGGGCGCAGTTGTCGATTAGGCTCAATTTTGAGCCCCTGTCGGGCAACCTGTGTTGTCTTGGCGGGTGATTTGTCTTCACGTTGTCATGTCTAGCGGCCGCTAGACGACGTAGGGGTGTTCCCTTAACTGGGCGCACCAAGTGGAGGCAACCACGTTAAAAAACCGTAGAAGTCCCGCTGTTGAAGAACGCGGCAGCGGGGCGCCTGAAGGTGGTGGACGACGAACTGTCCACCTGCTAGCGCTACCCTCTCCGGCCACTCGAACCGGAGAGCGTATGTAGAGTTACCCGGGAGAAGGGGGCAACCCCGGGTGGACTTTTTAATTCCCCCACACTCGTGGGACTAATATGGTAAAAACTTTAAACAAAACCCAAACCGAAGTAGGCGCAGTGGGCGCGAAAGAAGTAGGCGCAGTGGGCGCGGAAGAGAATGGCGCAGTGGGCGCAGAAAGGAAGCTGTATGGCTTATGTTCCCCCTCGGAATCATTAGTGGGGAGGGCCATCAACTGGGAGATAGAGTCGGGGACTTCTCCCGACCCTGTCCAAGCGGGGAGGAAGCCCAAAAGGGGGGAGAAAGACAGCATCCTCTCGTACGCGGTGGCAGCTGGGTCCGATTTCGGGCGCATGTCGGATGGATATCTGACATCGCCCAGACCCGCGCCGAACCCGTCGGAGGTACTTGGGGGGGGGGAGGACGAGTCTGGAGAGGATGGGTCTGTCGTAGGGACCATCCTGGCTAGACGTAAGAGGACGCTAGCAGGGAGACTGTGGGCGAGTGACCACTCGGATGACGAGGCCGAAGGCCTACTCCAGAGTCCGGAGGCCGCCCCGTCTCCGAAGGTGCCTCGCTCTGCTGCGGGAAGGGGTGGATACCACCACTCGGTGGGAATCTCCCAAGCCCGCAGGGAGCTGAGGGAGGGTCCGGTGGACTCCGAGTTGGAGGACATGGAGTTCGTGTCCGGTTCCGACTCGGAGCTGACTTTGACGGAGGAGGAAGGTGGGAGGAACGACAGCAGGAGGTCGCGGTCACCCATCCCGTCGGAGACCACTAAAACCCTGCAGGAAAAATTTGTGGAGGGTGTGGTCACGATAGACCAGGTCCTCCGCAAGTCCAAAAACCTAAAGGGGACCTGCATTAAAGAGGTCAGGGATGCGATGGAGGGGATGATGGGAGTGGTCCGCACCCTGGCCAAAAGAAAGACGAGCGAGGAGGTCCGTCGTGTTACGGCGGACAATAAAAGATTGAGGGGCCAGCTTTCTGCGTTGGGGGAGGAAGTCGCGGCATTGCGGAGGGCCTTCTCCGAAAGGGAAGTCCCACCCCGCAAGGAGAAGGCACGACGACCGGTGGTGGCGGAGACTGTTGGCGGTGGTGGTGGTGGCGGCGCTGAGGAGGCCGCAGCTAAAGGCGGCGGCGGGAAACGGGCCACAGAAAAGGCGGACGACGGTGAGTCCGTTTTGACCATCGCCGCATTCGGTAGGGCGATGGCCAAGCTCCAGCGGGAATTGATGGCCCATACAGCGGGGGTCATAAATGCCCGTCTGGAGGGATTGGAGGTGGACGGTCGCCTGTTGCCGGCAAAGTCCCGTCGTCCAGCGCTGGCAGCGGATCGGGTCGTGGCGTCCCGCCCACCTACCTCGGACAAGAGGGAGCCGGTGGCGGCGGGTCGGGCTTCCAGCCCAATTTTGGGGCGCCCTGTGAGGGCGGTGACGGCAACTCTGGCGCCGGAGGCCAACTTGCCTCGACAGGCAAGGTTGGTGGCGCCGAAGAAGCCGGCTGCTGGCAGGGCCGCTGGACAAATTGCGGGTCCGTCCGGCGTTGTACAACCAGTCGTCCTTAACGAATGGACGACTGTCGTCAAGAAGGCCCGCAAGGCCCCTGCCAAGGCCCAGGAGAAGGCTGCCCCTCCTGCGCCGCCAAAGGTCCCCAAGCCGCCAAAAACGATGGCGGTGGTCGTGGCTCTAAAGCCGGAAGCAGTGGCCGATGGCGCCACGTACAAGGACGTCCTGGCCGCTGCTAAGACGAAGGTGTCCCTTGGGGAGCTGGGCATTCGCCCCGGTAGGTTCCGTAGAACAATGACCGGGGCCTGCCTAATGGAGCTCCCTAAGGAGACCACGACGAGTCAGGCCGATGCACTGGCCCACAAGTTGGGAGAGGTGCTGGGGGACTCCGCTCGAGTCACCCGTCCCACCAAAATGGCCGACTTCAGGGTCAGTGGGATGGATGACTCCATCGACGTGGACGAGCTGCGGGCGGCGCTAGCCGAAAGGGCGGGGTGCCCACCCGATAAGATAAGGGTGGGCACCATTGTTGTCGGTAGCAGGGGCATGGGGTCGGTGGTGGCCTCCTGCCCCTTAGAGGTTCTTCCCAAACTCGTTGAGGGAGAGCGGGTTTGTGTGGGGTGGAGCGTGGTGTCTATCCGGGCACTTGAGCAGCGCGCAATGCGCTGCCACAAGTGCATGGATAAGGGCCACACTGTCCAGCTCTGCCCCACGAGCAGGGACCGCAGCCGTCTGTGCTTCCGCTGCGGCGAGGAGGGCCACAGGGCGGCCTCGTGCAGCGCGCCTTTCAAGTGCGCGCTGTGCACCGATAAGGGCCTGCCGGCGGGACATCGAATGGGGGGGCCAATGTGCAACCCTCCCCCAGTAAAGGGCCGCCCTCAAGCGGTATCACGAGCGCCGACCGTCAGGTCCGCTCTGGGAGTCTCGCCAATGGACACTACCAATGCCTAGTAGGTCCATTGGCGAAATTTTACAGGTCAATGTCAACCACTCCGCCGGGTCGCAAGACCTGATGTTTCAAGCGATGGCGGAGTGGGGAGTGGACCTGGCGCTTGTGTCGGAGCCGCACCGTATCCCGTCGTCCACGAGGTGGTTCGGGGCGACGGACGGGCTCGCGGCGGTGGTGGGAGTGGGCACCAGTGCCTCCCCTCCTCTCTCTCTCAGAGAGAGAGGAGCGGGTTTTGTGGCGGTGCAGTGGGGAGGAGTGGTGGCCGTGTCCACCTACTTCTCCGGCAACCGCAGCCGAGCCGAGTTTGAGCGGTTTTTGGCTGCGGTTGAGGGAGTGGTTCGGCGCGCGGCCCCGCTTCCGGTGTTGGTGGGAGGGGATTTCAACGCCAAGCACACGGCGTGGGGGTCCCCTCACAACAATGTTTTTGGTGAGGATCTGATGGACTGGGCATGTTGCCTGGGTCTTCAGATCCTCAACCGGGGTTCCACCCCGACTTGTGTGAGGTGGCAGGGTGACTCCATAGTGGACACCACCTTTGCCACCTCGTCACTCGCCGCCCGAATCAGGGACTGGCGAGTGGTGGACAACGCGGAGGCCCTATCGGACCACCGCTATGTCCGGTACGCGGTCTCCGTGGCTGGTCCTGGGGCCCCTGTTCATCTGGGCCCCGCGGCGAGCGCCCCCTCCTCTTTCCCGAGGTGGTCGTTCGCCAGGCTCCGACGGGAGGTGGCCGAGGAGGCGGCCATCTTTCGCTCGTGGTCGGAGCCTCCGGCGGAGCTGGTGGGGGACGCCGAGGGCATGGCGGCGCTCTTCGCGGACGACATGGAGGTCGTCTGCGACGCC
Source organism: Cataclysta lemnata (assembly GCA_963931975.1). Taxonomy (NCBI): domain Eukaryota; kingdom Metazoa; phylum Arthropoda; class Insecta; order Lepidoptera; family Crambidae; genus Cataclysta; species Cataclysta lemnata. The sequence goes on from OZ008364.1 coordinate 9,076,150, forward strand.
GCTATGCCGCGATCTCGAGGCCGTCCCAACAGGCGGGAGGCATACTGGTGGACGCAGGAGATCTCTGCCCTGCGTGCCACCACTCTCGCCGCCCGGCGCGCCTACCTGCGTTGCAGACGTAGGCGCGACCGGAGACCTGGGGAGGCGATCGAGCTCCGCCGGGCGTTCCGGGAGGTCCAAAAGCTCCTGCGGACGGCGATCCGCAGGGGCAAGGTCGAGTCGGAGGAGCGCTTCTTAGCGCTCCTTGACAACGACCCGTGGGGGAGGCCATACAGGGTCGTGCGGGGCAAATTTCTCGAGGCCGCCCCGCCGACTTCCTGTATGGAGCCTGCGCTGTTGCAGAGTGTCCTGGAGTCCCTTTTTCCGGATCCAGGACACTTCGCTCCCCCCACGTCGGCCTCCTCCAGCTCACGAGCGCTGGAGGAGAGGACCGACGGACCTCCCGGGCCTCCCGTCACGGACGCGGAGTTCGACCGGGGAAGGGACCGGCTCCGGACCAAAAGGAAGGCTCCGGGGCCCGATGGGGTCCCTTCTAAGGTAATGGCCCTTGCATTGGGGCCATTGGAGGAGCGGTTCCGCGCGGTGCTCGATACCTGCATCGCGACGAACCGCTTCCCCAAACGATGGAGAGTTGGGAGACTTTGCCTCCTCCGCAAGGATGGACGCCCTCCCGACTCCCCGTCGGGTTACCGACCGGTGGTGCTGCTGGACGAGTCCGGGAAGTTTTTCGAGAAGATTCTCGCTTCCCGGATCCTCCAGCACCTTGAGACCCAGGGGCCGGATCTTGCCGAGCCCCAATATGGCTTTCGCACCGGTCGGTCCACGATGGACGCGGTGGCCCGCCTCAAGAGGTGGACTGAGGCGGCCACAACAAATGGGGAGGCTGTTATCGTGGTGTCTCTTGACATCGCGAATGCCTTTAACAGCCTCCCCCATGAGTGCATAGAGGCGGCACTTGCCTTTCACCAGGTGCCCCTCTACCTCCGTGCCCTCGTGACGGACTACCTTCGCGAGAGGGTAGTCCTTTACGAGGATGGGGAGGGACGCGTCCAGTCGTGGAACATGGCGGCAGGTGTACCCCAGGGGTCCGTCCTCGGACCGTTACTCTGGAACCTGGGGTACAATTGGGTTCTGCGTGGCCAGCTCTTGCCGCGAATGGAGATCGTCTGCTTTGCGGACGACACTCTAGTCGCGGCAAGGGCTCGCGAGTGGGAGGATGCGGTCCACCTTGCGTCGGTCGGCACTTCTCTCGTCGTCCGGCGCATCCGCATGTTGGGGCTGGAAGTGGCCCTCACCAAAACGAGGGCCATGTCTTTCCATGCCCCGAGACGCAGAACCCCATCGGGGCTCCGTGTCCGAGTGGAGGGGGTCCGGATTCCCGTCGAGGTGCACATGAAGTACCTCGGCCTGATTCTGGATCCCCGGTGGAGTTTTGAGGAGCATTTTAAGCTCCTAGCTCCCCGGCTCTGTGCAGCCGCCGCCGCCCTCGGACGGGCCCTCCCCAATTTGGGAGGTCCCAGCTCGTCGTGCCGTCGACTGTATCATAATGTGATACGGTCGATGGCACTCTACGGAGCCCCGATCTGGGCGGAGTGCCTCTCCCCCCGCACGAAGGCCCTCTTGCGTCAACCGCAGAGGGTCATCGCGACCCGGACCGTGCGAGCTTATCGCACGGTCGGCCACGAGGCTGCCTGCATTCTAGCAGGCACGCCTCCTTGGGAGCTCGAGGCCCTGGTTCTGTCCAGGGTGCATCGGGCTCGGGTCGCTGCAAGGTTGCGGGGGGAACGCCCCGTGCTCGAAGAGGTGAGACGGGTGCGTACCCTGGCCAAACGGCATGCCGTTGGTCAGTGGGGCGAGGCACTCTTAGCCCCGCGTGCCGGCCACCGGACGGTTGAGGCAATCCGTCCGGTGTTGGAGGAGTGGGTTGGGCGCCGGCACGGCAGCCTCACCTACCGCCTTGTGCAGGTTTTGACCGGACATGGGTGCTTCGGTCACTACCTGCACAAGGTCGCCCGTCGAGAGGAGTCGTCACGGTGTCATCACTGTGACGCTCCTGACGATACGGCCGAGCATACACTTTGCGTATGCCCGGCCTGGCGACTCGAGCGCCGCACACTCCGCGCGGCGCTCGGCGGTGGGTATCTCTCGCTCCCAACCCTGGTTCGTTCCATGGTTGAGAGCGAGAGAATCTGGGAGGCTGCCGCCTCCTTCTGCGAAGCTGTCATGTCGCAGAAGGAGGCAGCGGAGAGGGAGCGGGAAGATGATGCTCTTGCCGCTCCCCTCCGGCGCAGGCGGACGGGCCGAAGGAGGCGAGCTCATGTTCGTCCTTCTTAGGCCCGACAAGAGTGGCCTGCACACTCGGGTTAGCCCCCGTGTGTGCATTGCACAGGCCACCCCGTCTGGGGGGATGTCCAGTGTTCCGGACATCCCCTCCTCGGCGCTGACCCCGGCGTAAGCCGGGAGGCCCTGGGGAGAGACTGGTGAATTGCCTCGCGGCAGACCCCAGACTCTCCCCGTCAGAAGGGCTGGAGGGACACCGGAGTGGTTTAGTGGCGTATTCCCGACTCGATCTTGAGTCGGGCGAGTCCCACACACGTCGGCCGTCTAGCTAGCGGCCGATACGGTGCGTAAATGCATTCCACTCCGTCAAAAAAAAAAAAAAAAAAAAAAAAAAAAAAAGGTTAGGTTAGGTTAGGTTAGGTTAGGTTAGGTTAGGTTAGGTTAGGTTAGGTTAGGTTAGGTTAGGTTAGGTTAGGTTAGGTTAGGTTAGGTTAGGTTAGGTTAGGTTAGGTTAGGTTAGGTTAGGTTAGGTTAGGTTAGGTTAGGTTAGGTTAGGTTAGGTTAGGTTAGGTTAGGTTAGGTTAGGTTAGGTTAGGTTAGGTTAGGTTAGGTTAGGTTAGGTTAGGTTAGGTTAGGTTAGGTTAGGTTAGGTTAGGTTGAGTCGTGTTTGAGACGTGAGACTGAGTGCCCGCGTTTTCTGCTGTGACCGTGACCGGTAACCCTCGTGACCGGTAACCTCCGTGACCGGTCATCCCCGTGACCGGTAACGCCCGTGACCGCTTCCCGGTAACCACCGTGACCGGTCATCTCCGTGACCGGTCATCCCCGTGACCGGTAACCACCGTGACCGGTCACCACCGTGACCGGTCATCGCCGTGACCGGTAACCGCCGTGACCGGTAACCGTCGTGTCCATCGTGACGTCATCGCCGTGACCGGCTACCACGTGTCCGGTCACATTCGTGACCGGTCATCGCCGTGACCGGTGACCGCCGTGTCGTTTTCTTTGTTGTTTTTTTCGAGTTGTTTTCGTTAATTTTTGTTTGTTTGTTCAATCGGTGTTTAATTCCGACAATTGGGTTTTGTTCTGTTTTCGTTAATTTGAAGTTTTGTTTTGTTTGTTCGGTTTAATCCCGAAAATTTGGTTTTGTGCTAGTTTTTAAGACATTAGTTTTAAGTTTCTTATTTTCTATTATCGGTGTTGGTTTGTTTTTCTATTAGGGTTTTGATTATTTAATTTTGAATTGGTATTGTTTTGATTTTTTATTTTTTATTTTTTTTCATTGATTTTGGTTGTTTGTTTCGTTGGCGAAGATTATCTCGCCTTCGATTTCGGTTGTGGGGAGGGCCATCGATTGGGAGATGGACTCGGGAGCTTCTCCCGATCCTATCCCAGTGGGGGGGAGGCCAAAAAGGGGGGGAAACGGGAGTATCCTCTCGTACGCGGTGGCAGCTGGGTCCGACTCCGGGCGGTTGTCAGATGAATTTCTGACATCGACCAGGCCCGCGCCGAACCCGTCGGAGGTACTAGGGAGTGACGAGTCAGGAGAGGAAGGTTCAGTTGTGGGGACCATCCTGGCCGGTAGAAAAAGGACCGTGACAGGGAGATTGTGGGCAACGGACGAGTCGGACACCGAAGGGCCTTTCCAGGGTCCGGAGGCTGTCCCGTTGCCAAAGGTGCTTCGCTCCGCTGCGGGAAGAGGGGGATACCATCACTCGGTGGGGATCTCCCAGGCCCGCAGGGAGCTCAAGGAGTGTCCGGCGGACTCCGAATCGGAGATGGAGTTTGTTTCTGGCTCGGAATCGGAGCCCACTTTGACGGAGGAAGATGGAAGCAGGAATGGTCGCAGGAGGTCGCGGTCACCCATCCCAGTGGTGACCAACGAGGGCCTGCAAAAAAAGTTTGATTCGGGGGTTGACCAAATTGAGCAGGTCCTCCGAAAATCGAAACGTCTGAAGGGGACCTGCATAAAGGAGGTGCGAGACGCCATGGCTGGGATGATTGGTGTCGTCCAAACCTTGGTGTCGAGGGAGCCCAACGAGGAAGTTCGCCGAGTTCAGGCGGATAATAAACGCCTGAGGGGGCAGCTTTCTGCGTTGGGTGAGGAAGTGGCTGCGTTGCGGAGGGCCTTCTCGGAGAGAGAGGCTCCACCTCGTAGGGGGAAGGCCCGTCGTCCGGCGGTAGTTGAGGCTGCTGAGGTAGTCGAGTCCGGCGAGAAGGAGGCCGTATACGGCGGAGGGAGGCAGGCCACAGAGGAGGCGGACTCTAATAAGTCCACCTTGACTGTGGCCGAGTTTACTCGGGCGATAGCCCAGCTCCAGCGGGAGTTGATGGCCCATACGGCAGGGGTCATCAATGCTCGGTTGGAAGGGCTAGAGTTAGACGGTCGCCTTCTTCCGGCGAAAATTCGTCGTCCGGCGTTGGCTGCTGATCGGTCTGTGTCTCGGGTCGTTGTGTCGGGTCGCCCATCTACCTCGGATGAGAGGAGGCCGGCGGACAGGGCTCCTAGCCCAATTCTTAGTCGCCCAGGCAAAAAAATGGCAGAAACGGCGTCATTGGCCCCGGCAGCCAACCTGCCTAGGCAGGCTAGGTTGGTGGCGCCCAAAAAGCCGGCTGCAAATAGGGCAGCCGAGCAAGTCGCGCGTCCGTCCAGAGTCGAGCAACCAGTCGTCCTTAGTGAATGGACGACTGTTGTAAGGAAGGCTCGCAAGGCCCCGGCCAAGTCCAGCCAGGAGAAGGCTGCCCCTCCTGCGCCGCCCAAGGTCCCCAAGCCGCCAAAGACATTGGCGGTTGTGATGACCCTCAAGCCAGACGCCCTGGCTGGGGGCATCACCTATAAGGATGCCCTGGCCACCGCTAAAGCGAGGGTCAACTTGAGGGAGCTAGGCGTTTGCCCAGGCAGGTTCCGGAAGACAATGACCGGGGCCTGCCTCATGGAGCTCCCTAAGGAGACGACGCCCAGCCAGGCCGATTCTCTGGCTGCCAGGATAGCCGAGGCGTTGGGGGACACCGCTCGGGTCACCCGTCCCACAAAAATGGCCGACTTCAGGGTCAATGGGATGGATGACTCGATAGAGGCGGACGAGCTCCGGGCGGCGCTGGCCGAGAGGGCGGGGTGCCCGCCCGACAAAATAAGGGTGGGCGCAATTGTGGTCGGCAGCAGGGGCATGGGGTCGGTGGTGGCCTCCTGCCCTGCCGAGGCTCTCCCCAAGCTGTTGGAGGGGGAGCGAGTTTGTGTGGGGTGGAGCGCGGTGTCTGTTCAGGCACTTGAGCAGCGTGCAATGCGCTGCCACAGGTGCCTGAACAAGGGCCACACCATCCAGCTCTGCCCCTCGGCCAAGGACCGCAGCAATCTTTGCTTCCGCTGCGGTGAGGATGGCCACAAGGCGGCGTCCTGCAGCGCGCACTTCAAGTGCGCGCTGTGCACGGACAAGGGTTTGCCGGCAGGACACCGCATGGGGGGGCCAATGTGTAATCCCCCCCCAGTGAAGGGCCGCCTTCTAGCGGCAACACGTGTGCTGACCGCCAGGTCCGCTCCAGGAGTCTCGCCAATGGAAACCACTAATGCCTAGTAGGTCCATTGGCGAAATTTTACAGGTCAATGTCAACCACTCCGCCGGGTCGCAAGATCTGATGTTCCAAGCGATGGCGGAGTGGGGAGTGGACCTGGCGCTCGTGTCGGAGCCGTACCGTATCCCGTCGTCCCCGAGGTGGTTCGGGGCGACGGACGGGCTCGCGGCGGTGGTAGGTGTGGGCACCTGTGCCTCCCCTCCTCTCTCTCTCAGAGAGAGAGGAGCGGGTTTTGTGGCAGTGCAATGGGGGAGAGTGGTGGTCGTGTCCACATACTTCTCCGGCAACCGCAGCCGAGCCGAGTTTGAACGGTTTTTGGCTGCGGTTGAGGGGGTGGTTCGGCGTGCGGCCCCGCTTCCGGTGTTGGTGGGAGGGGACTTCAACGCCAAGCACACGGCGTGGGGGTCCCCTCACAACAATGTTTTTGGTGAGGATCTGGTGGATTGGGCATGCTGCCTGGGCCTCCAGCTCCTCAACAGGGGTTCTACCCCAACTTGTGTGAGGTGGCAGGGTGAGTCCATAGTGGACACCACCTTCGCCACCTCGTCACTCGCCGCCCGAATCAGGGACTGGCGAGTGGTGGACAACGCGGAGGCCCTATCGGACCACCGTTATGTCCGGTACGCGGTCTCCACGGCTGGTCCCGGGGCCCCCGTTCATCTGGGCCCCGCGGCGAGCGCCCCTTCCTCTTTCCCGAGGTGGTCGCTCGCCAAGCTCCGACGGGAAGTGGCCGAGGAGACGGCCATCTTTCGCTCCTGGTCGGAGCCTCCGGCGGCGTTGTTGGGGGACGCCGAGGGCATGGCGGCGCTCTTCGCGGACGACATGGAAGTTGTCTGCAACGCCGCTATGCCGCGATCTCGGGACCGTCCGGATAGGAGGGGGGTTTTTTGGTGGACGCAGGAAATTTCTGCCCTGCGGGCCACCACTCTCGCAGCAAGGCGTGCATACCTGCGTTGCCGGCGTAGACGTGGTCATAGACCCGGGGAGGCGATCGAGCTCCGCCGGGTGTTCCGGGAGGCCCAAAAGCTCTTGCGGACGGCGATCCGCAAGGGCAAGGTCGAGTCGGAGGAGCGTTTCTTAGCGCTCCTCGACAACGACCCTTGGGGGAGACCATACAGGGTCGTGCGGGGCAAATTCCTAGAGGCTGCCCCGCCGACTTCCTGTATGGAGCCTGCATTGCTGCAGAGTGTCCTGGAGTCCCTCTTTCCGGATCCAGGACACTTCGCTCCCCCCAGGTCGGCCTCCTCCAGGTCAGGCGCGCTGGAGGTGAGGGCCGACGGGCCTCCCGGGCCTCCCGTCTCGGACGCGGAGTTTGAGGTGGGAAGGGACCGGCTCCGGTGCAAAAGGAAGGCTCCGGGGCCCGATGGGGTCCCTTCCAAAGTCATGGCCCTAGCTTTGGGGCCGTTGGAGGAGCGGTTCCGCGCGGTGCTCGATACCTGCATCGCGACGAACCGCTTCCCCAAACGATGGAGAGTTGGGAGACTTTGCCTCCTCCGCAAGGTCGGACGCACTCCCGACTCCCCGTCGGGTTACCGACCGGTGGTGCTGCTGGACGAGGCTGGGAAGTTTTTCGAGAAGATTCTCGCTTCCCGGATCATCCAGCACCTCGAGACCCAGGGGCCGGATCTCGCCGAGCCCCAATTCGGCTTTCGCACCGGTCGGTCCACGATGGACGCAGTGGCCCGCCTCAAGAGGTGGACTGAGGCGGCCACAACAAAAGGGGAGGCTGTTATCGCGGTGTCTCTGGACATTGCGAACGCCTTCAACAGCCTCCCCCATGAATGCATAGAGGCGGCACTTGCCTTTCACCAGGTGCCCCTCTACCTCCGTGCCCTCGTGACGGACTACCTTCGCGAGAGGGTAGTCCTTTACGAGGATGGGGAGGGACGCGTCCAGTCGTGGAACATGGCGGCAGGTGTACCCCAGGGGTCCGTCCTCGGACCGCTACTCTGGAACCTGGGGTACAATTGGGTTCTGCGTGGCCAGCTCTTGCCGCGGATGGAGATTGTCTGCTTTGCGGACGATACTCTAGTCGCGGCAAGGGCTCGCGAGTGGGAAGATGCGGTCCACCTTGCGTCGGTCGGCACTTCTCTCGTCGTCCGGCGCATTCGCATGTTGGGGCTGGAAGTGGCCCTCACTAAAACGAGGGCCATGTCCTTCCACGCCCCAAGACGCAGAACCCCATCGGGGCTCCGTGTCCGAGTGGAGGGGGTTCAGATTCCCGTCGAGGTGCACATGAAGTACCTCGGCCTGACTCTGGACCCCCGGTGGAGTTTCGAGGAGCATTTTAGGCTCCTGGCTCCCCGGCTGTGTGCAGCCGCCGCCGCCCTCGGACGGATCCTCCCCAACTTGGGAGGACCCAGCTCGTCGTGCCGTCGACTGTATCATAATGTGATACGGTCGATGGCACTCTACGGAGCCCCGATCTGGGCGGAGTGCCTCTCCCCCCGCACGGAGGCCCTCTTGCGCCAACCGCAGAGGGTCATCGCGACCCGGACCGTGCGAGCTTATCGCACGGTCGGCCACGAGGCTGCCTGCATTCTAGCAGGCACGCCTCCTTGGGAGCTCGAGGCCCTGGTTCTGTCCCGGGTGCATCGGGCTCGGGTCGCTGCAAGGTTGCGGGGGGAACGCCCCGTGCTCGAGGAGGTGAGACGGGTGCGTACCCTGGCCAAACGGCATGCCGTTGGTCAGTGGGGCGAGGCACTCTTAGCCCCGCGTGCCGGCCACCGGACGGTTGAGGCAATCCGTCCGGTGTTGGAGGAGTGGGTTGGGCGCCGGCACGGCAGCCTCACCTACCGCCTTGTGCAGGTTTTGACCGGACATGGGTGCTTCGGTCACTACCTGCACAAGGTCGCCCGTCGAGAGGAGTCGTCACGGTGTCATCACTGTGACGCTCCTGACGATACGGCCGAGCACACGCTCTCCGTGTGCCCGGCCTGGCGACTCGAGCGCCGCGAACTTCGTGCGGCGCTTGGCGGTGGCTTTCTCTCGCTCCCAACCATGGTTCGTTCCATGGTTGAGAGCGAGAGAATCTGGGAGGCTGCAGCCTCCTTCTGCGAAGCTGTCATGTCGCAGAAGGAGGCAGCGGAGAGGGAGCGGGAAGATGATGCTCTTGCCGCTCCCCTCCGGCGCAGACGGACGGGCCGAAGGAGGCGAGCTCACGTTCGTCCTCCTTAGGTCCGACAAGTGTGGCCTGCACACATGGGTCTAAGCGCCCCGTGTGTGCATTGCACAGGTCACCCCGTCTGGGGGGATGTCCAGTGTTCCGGACATCCCCTCCTTTGGCGCTGACCCCGGCGTAAGCCGGGAGGCCCTGGGGAGAGACTGGTGAATTGCCTCACGGCGGACCCCAGACTCTCCCCGCTTGAAGGGCTTAGGGGAACACCGGAGTGGTTTAGTGGGTATTCCCGACTCGAAAGAGTCGGGCGAGCCCCACACACGTCAGCCGCCTAGCTAGCGGCTGATATGGTGCCGAACGCAGTCCCTCCGTTAAAAAAAAAAAAAAAAAAAAAAAAAAAAAAAAAAAAAAAAAAAAAAAAAAAAAGGTTAGGTTAGGTTAGGTTAGGTTAGGTTAGGTTAGGTTAGGTTAGGTTAGGTTAGGTTAGGTTAGGTTAGGTTAGGTTAGGTTGGGGTGCGAAGTTCCGAGACCTCCACGTGGTGCACCCTGGGCAACGGCTGGTTGATGGATCGACGCCTGCCGCGTCGAACCATCAACCAGACGGCTAGCTTCGGAACAGAGGAGGTACGGCCTTTGGTCGTAGTGGTCTCCAATGGTGGTGCCGGAAGAGGCAGCGTTGGCTGGTCGATGCAGACCCTGGTGCCCTCACTGGTGCGTTGGACCTCCCACCTAAGACGTGGGGGTAGCGGCGCATTTGCGCTTCGGCCACGGGATGGCCACGGCCTTCGGAGGGGGGGCAATGCGTAGACCATAGCCTTAAATTTGACGCTGAGTTCCATCCGGGCCCCTTTTGACACCACTGTTGGAGACGTGTGTGGGGCCGCGTCGGGGCGTTTGTCCGGCGGCGTGTGAGGGAGGAGGCGGGGCGGACCGGCTCCTGTATGGGCGGGGGTGCAGGTCTGCCAAGCTGAGGAGGAAGGCTGCGGCGGGGCATTTGCCCGGCAGCTTTGGAGGCGAGCATGGCCAGCCCCTGTATGGGCGGGGGTGCGCCTCCTGTATGGGCGGGGAGCGCGGGCCTGCTGAACAGCCCTTTTCAGGGCTCCGGGGAGGATGGGGAGCGCTGCGTCGGGGCATTTGTCCGGCAGCGTTCAAAAACGGCCCTTTTCAGGGCCCCGAAGGCGGGGCGGACCGGCTCCTGTATGGGCGGGGGTGCAGGTCTGCCAAACTGAGGAGGAAGGCTGCGTCGGGGCATTTGCCCGGCAGCTTTGGAGGCGAGCATGGCCAGCCCCTGTATGGGCGGGGGTGCGCCTCCTGTATGGGCGGGGAGCGCGGGCCTGCTGAACAGCCCTTTTCAGGGCTCCGGGGAGGATGGGGAGCGCTGCGTCGGGGCATCTGTCCGGCAGCGTTCGGGGTGAGTGTGGCCACCTCCAGTCCCTCTGTTCTCAGAGGGCGGGGGAGGAGGCCCCTCAAAACGGCCCTTTTCAGGGCCAACTAGTGGCTGTCCCCAATCGTGGCACCGGAAGGGTGCTTACCCTTCTGGCGCCGCTGTTGGAGACGTGCGTGGGGCCGTGTCGGGGCGTTTGTCCGGCGGCTGTGTGCATAGGTGGGGAGGGCTTAGCTCCGGGCTTGCCCGTTTGCAGCAGAAGGGGTTCGTTCGCCGAGCCGGGAACATTAGCCCGACGGGGGAACTCCTGGGGAGAGCTGCGGCGCCCTGTGATACGGGGGCTGCGGCACTAGGTAGAGGAGAGCCCGCCATTGCGGGCAACGCGATGGGGGTGAATGGATGGGAGACTTCGGTCATGTCCTAGGCCCCCATCAACGCGTTGAGGTGTATCACCCAGGGGATGTTTAGTGGGTATGGAGGGAACCTCTTCCCTCGAGTCCTACTTACCCTTCAAGGCGGCGTTCCCGTCGCGGCGAAGGAATGCGCAACAGCAGTTTACCCCTGGCTAAAAAAAAAAAAAAAAAAAAAAAAAAGGTTAGGTTAGGTTAGGTTAGGTTAGGTTAGGTTAGGTTAGGTTAGGTTAGGTTAGGTTAGGTTAGGTTAGGTTAGGTTGGAGTCGTGTTTGAGACGTGAGACCGAGTGCCCGCGTTTTTTGCTGTGACCGTGACCGGTAACCCTCGTGACCGGTAACCTCCGTGACCGGTCATCCTCGTGACCGGTAACGCCCGTGACCGCTTCCCGGTAACCACCGTGACCGGTCATCCTCGTGACCGGTAACGCCCGTGACCGCTTCCCGGTAACCACCGTGACCGGTCATCCCCGTGACCGGTCATCTCCGTGACCGGTAACCACCGTGACCGGTCACCACCGTGACCGGTCATCGCCGTGACCGGTAACCGCCGTGTCCTTCGTGACGTCATCGCCGTGACCGGCAACCACGTGTCCGGTCACCTTCGTGACCGGTCATCGCCGTGACCAGAGTGACGTCATCGCCGTGCCCGGTATCCACCGTGACCGGTCAGTGTTGTTTTTTCCTTGTTGGTTTTAAGTTGTTTTCATTAATTTTTGTTTGTTTTTGTTAAATCGGTGTTTTATTCCGACAATTGGGTTTTGTTTTGTTTTCATTAGATTTTTATGTTTTGTTTGTTCGGTGTCCAATCCCGACAATTTGGTTTGTGATAGTTTTTAAGAGATTAGGTCTAAGTTTTCTTATTTTCTTATATTGGTTTTGTGGTAGTTTTTAAGAGATTAGGCGTAAGTTTCTTATTTTCTATTTTCGGTGTTGGTTTGTTTTTCTATTAGGGTTTTGTTTATTTAACTTTTGAATTGGTATTGTTTTGATTTTGTTTTTTATTTTATTTTTTTTCATTGATTTTTGGTTGTTTATTTCGGTGGCGAACATTATCTCGCCTTCGATCTCGGTTGTGGGGAGGGCCATCGACTGGGAGATGGACTCGGGAGCTTCTCCCGATCCTATCCCAGTGGGGGGGAGGCCAAAAAGGGGGGGAAACGGGAGTATCCTCTCGTACGCGGTGGCAGCTGGGTCCGACTCCGGGCGCATGTCGGATAGATATCTGACGTCGCCCAGACCCGCGCCGAATCCGTCGGAGGTACTTGGGGGGGGGGAGGACGAGTCGGGAGAGGATGGGTCGGTGGTAGGGACCATCCTGGCTCGACGCAAAAGGACGGTTACAGGGAGAATGTGGGCGAGTGACGACTCTGACGACGAGGCCGAAGGCCTATTTCAGAGTCCGGAGGCCGCCCCTCCGAAGGTGCTTCGCTCTGCTGCGGGAAGGGGTGGATACCACCACTCGGTGGGAATCTCCCAGGCCCGCAGGGAGCTCAGGGATGGTCCGGTGGACTCTGAGTTGGAGGACAATATGGAGTTCGTGTCTGGTTCCGACTCGGAGCCGACTTTGACGGAGGAGGACGGCGTTAGGTACAGTCGCAGGAGGTCGCGGTCACCCATCCCGTCGGTGACCAACAGCGACCTACAAATTAGATTCGATTCTGGGGTTGATCAAATTGAGCAGGTCCTCCGGAAATCTAAACGTTTGAAGGGGACCTGCATAAAGGAGGTGCGGGACGCCATGGCCGGCATGATAAATGTCGTCCAAACCCTGGTGTCAAGAAAACCCAATGAAGAGGTCCGCCGCGTTCAGGCGGACAACAAGCGCCTGAAGGAGCAACTTTCTGTGTTGGGTGAGGAGGTCGCCGCACTGCGGAGGGCGTTTTCGGAAAGGGACGTTCCACCCCGTAGGGGGAAGACTAGTCGCCCGGCGGTGGTTGTGGAGGCCGCCGGATCTGTGAAGTCCGGCGGTGAGGAGGTCGCGAAGAAGAGCGGAGGTCGAAAACGGGCGACAGAAGGGGCAGACGACGGTGAGTCCGTTTTGACTGTTGCCGCATTCGGTAGGGCGATGGCACAGCTCCAACGGGAGTTGATGGCCCATACAGCGGGGGTCATCAACGCCCGTCTGGAGGGATTGGAGGTGGACGGTCGCCTGCTACCGGCGAAGTCCCGTCGCCCGGCGTTGGCTACGGATCGGGTTGTGACGTCCCGCCCACCTATTTCGGGTGAGAGGGGACCGGCGGGTCGTGCCGTCAGCCCGATTTTGGGTCGCCCAACGAGGGCGGCGACGGCAACTTTGGCGCCGGAGGCCAACTTGCCTCGGCAGGCAAGGTCGGTGGCGTCAAAAAAGCCAGCTGCGGGCAGGGCCACTCGCCAAATTGCGGGTCCTTCTGACGTCGTCCAACCAGTCGTCCTCAACGAATGGACGACTGTTGTCAAAAAGGCCCGCAAGGCCCCTGCCAAGTCCCAGGAGAAGGCTGCCCCTCCTGCGCCGCCCAAGGTCCCCAAGCCGCCCAAGACACTGGCGGTTGTGATGACCCTCAAGCCAGACGCCCTGGCTGAGGGCATCACCTACAAGGATGCCCTGGCCACAGCTAAGTCGAGGGTCAACCTGAGGGAGCTGGGCGTTTGCCCAGGCAGGTTCCGGAAAACAATGACCGGGGCCTGCCTCATGGAGCTCCCTAAGGAGACGACGCCCAGCCAGGCCGATTCTCTGGCTGCCAGGATAGCCGAGGCACTGGGGGACACCGCTCGGGTCACCCGTCCCACAAAAATGGCCGACTTCAGGGTCAGTGGGATGGATGACTCGATAGAGGCGGACGAGCTCCGGGCGGCGCTGGCCGAGAGGGCGGGGTGCCCGCCCGACAAGATAAGGGTGGGCGCAATTGTGGTCGGCAGCAGGGGCATGGGGTCGGTGGTGGCCTCCTGCCCTGCCGAGGCTCTCCCCAAGCTGTTGGAGGGGGAGCGAGTTTGCGTGGGGTGGAGCGCGGTGTCTGTTCAGGCACTTGAGCAGCGTGCAATGCGCTGCCACAGGTGCCTGAACAAGGGCCACACCGTTCAGCTCTGCCCCTCGGCCAAGGACCGCAGCAATCTTTGCTTCCGCTGCGGTGAGGATGGCCACAAGGCGGCGTCCTGCAGCGCGCACTTCAAGTGCGCGCTGTGCACGGACAAGGGTTTGCCGGCAGGACACCGCATGGGGGGGCCAATGTGCAATCCCCCCCCAGTGAAGGGCCGCCTTCTAGCGGCAACTCGCGTGCTGACCGCCAGGTCCGCTCCAGGAGTCTCGCCAATGGAAACCACTAATGCCTAGTAGGTCCATTGGCGAAATTTTACAGGTAAATGTAAACCACTCCGCCGGGTCGCAAGACCTGATGTTCCAAGCGATGGCGGAGTGGGGAGTGGACCTGGCGCTCGTGTCGGAGCCGTACCGTATCCCGTCGTCCCCGAGGTGGTTCGGGGCGACGGACGGGCTTGCGGCGGTGGTAGGCGTAGGTAGCAGCGCCTCCCCTCCTCTTTCTCTTCGAGAGAGAGGAGCGGGTTTTGTGGCGGTTCAGTGGGGAGGAGTGGTGGTTCTGTCCACGTACTTCTCCGGCAACCGCAGCCGGGCCGAGTTCGAACGGTTCTTGGCTGCGGTTGAGGGGGTGGTTCGGCGCGCGGCCCCACTCCCGGTGTTGGTGGGAGGGGACTTCAATGCCAAGCATACGGCATGGGGGTCCCCTCGCAACAACGTCTTTGGGGAGGATCTGGTGGCTTGGGCGTGTTGCCTGGGCCTCCAGCTCCTCAATAGGGGTTCAACCCCAACTTGTGTCAGGTGGCAGGGTGAGTCCATAGTGGACACCACCTTTGCCACCTCGTCACTCGCCGCCCGAATCAGGGACTGGCGAGTGGTGGACAGCGCGGAGGCCCTATCGGACCACCGTTATGTCCGGTACGCGGTCTCCACGGCTGGTCCCGGGGCCCCCGTTCATCTGGGCCCCGCGGCGAGCGCCCCCTCCTCTTTCCCGAGGTGGTCGCTCGCCAAGCTCCGACGGGAAGTGGCCGAAGAGGCGGCCATCTTTCGCTCCTGGTCGGAGCCACCGGCGGCGTTGTTGGGGGACGCCGAGGGCATGGCGGCGCTCTTCGCAGACGACATGGAAGTTGTCTGCAACGCCGCTATGCCGTCATCTCGGGGCCGTCCGGATAGGAGGGGGGTTTTTTGGTGGACGCAGGAGATTTCTGCCCTGCGGGCCACCACTCTCGTTGCAAGGCGTGCGTACCTGCGTTGCCGGCGTAGGCGTGAACGTAGACCCGGGGAGGCGATCGAGCTCCGCCGGGTGTTCCGGGAGGCCCAAAAGCTCTTGCGGACGGCGATCCGCAAGGGCAAGGTCGAGTCGGAGGAGCGTTTCTTAGCGCTCCTCGACAACGACCCTTGGGGGAGACCATACAGGGTCGTGCGGGGCAAATTCCTAGAGGCTGCCCCGCCGACTTCCTGTATGGAGCCTGCATTGCTGCAGAGTGTCCTGGAGTCCCTCTTTCCGGATCCAGGACACTTCGCTCCCCCCAGGTCGGCCTCCTCCAGGTCAGGCGCGCTGGAGGTGAGGGCCGACGGGCCTCCCGGGCCTCCCGTCTCGGACGCGGAGTTTGAGGTGGGAAGGGACCGGCTCCGGTGCAAAAGGAAGGCTCCGGGGCCCGATGGGGTCCCTTCCAAAGTCATGGCCCTAGCTTTGGGGCCGTTGGAGGAGCGGTTCCGCGCGGTGCTTGATACCTGCATCGCGACGAACCGCTTCCCCAAACGATGGAGAGTTGGGAGACTTTGCCTCCTCCGCAAGGTTGGACGCCCTCCCGACTCCCCGTCGGGTTACCGACCGGTGGTGCTGCTGGACGAGGCTGGGAAGTTTTTCGAGAAGATTCTCGCTTCCCGGATCATCCAGCACCTCGAGACCCAGGGGCCGGATCTCGCCGAGCCCCAATTCGGCTTTCGCACCGGTCGGTCCACGATGGACGCAGTGGCCCGCCTCAAGAGGTGGACTGAGGCGGCCACAACAAAAGGGGAGGCTGTTATCGCGGTGTCTCTGGACATTGCGAACGCCTTCAACAGCCTCCCCCATGAATGCATAGAGGCGGCACTTGCCTTTCACCAGGTGCCCCTCTACCTCCGTGCCCTCGTGACGGACTACCTTCGCGAGAGGGTAGTCCTTTACGAGGATGGGGAGGGACGCGTCCAGTCGTGGAACATGGCGGCAGGTGTACCCCAGGGGTCCGTCCTCGGACCGCTACTCTGGAACCTGGGGTACAATTGGGTTCTGCGTGGCCAGCTCTTGCCGCGGATGGAGATTGTCTGCTTTGCGGACGATACTCTAGTCGCGGCAAGGGCTCGCGAGTGGGAAGATGCGGTCCACCTTGCGTCGGTCGGCACTTCTCTCGTCGTCCGGCGCATTCGCATGTTGGGGCTGGAAGTGGCCCTCACCAAAACGAGGGCCATGCCATTCCACGCCCCGAGACGCAGAACCCCATCGGGGCTCCGTGTCCGAGTGGAGGGGGTTCAGATTCCCGTCGAGGTGCACATGAAGTACCTCGGCCTGACTCTGGACCCCCGGTGGAGTTTCGAGGAGCATTTTAGGCTCCTGGCTCCCCGGCTGTGTGCAGCCGCCGCCGCCCTCGGACGGATCCTCCCCAACTTGGGAGGACCCAGCTCGTCGTGCCGTCGACTGTATCATAATGTGATACGGTCGATGGCACTCTACGGAGCCCCGATCTGGGCGGAGTGCCTCTCCCCCCGCACGAAGGCCCTCTTGCGAAAACCGCAGAGGGTAGTCGCGACCCGGGCCGTGCGAGCATACCGCACGGTCGGCCACGAGGCTGCCTGCATCTTAGCAGGCACGCCTCCCTGGGAGCTCGAGGCCCTGGTTCTGTCCAGGGTGCATCGGGAGCGGGTCGCAGCAAGATTGCGGGGGGAACGCCCTGTGCTCGAGGAGGTGAGACGGGTGCGTACCCTGGCCAAGCGACAAGCAGTTGGCCAGTGGGGCGAGGCACTCCTAGCCCCGCGTGCCGGCCACCGGACGGTTGAAGCAATCCGTCCGGTGTTGGAGGAGTGGGTTGGGCGCCGGCACGGCAGCCTCACCTACCGTCTTGTGCAGGTTTTGACCGGACATGGGTGCTTCGGTCACTACCTGCACAAGGTCGCCCGTCGAGAGGAGTCGTCACGGTGTCATCACTGTGACGCTCCTGACGATACGGCCGAGCACACGCTCTCCGTGTGCCCGGCCTGGCGACTCGAGCGCCGCGAACTTCGTGCGGCGCTTGGCGGTGGCTTTCTCTCGCTCCCAACCATGGTTCGTTCCATGGTTGAGAGCGAGAGAATCTGGGAGGCTGCAGCCTCCTTCTGCGAAGCTGTCATGTCGCAGAAGGAGGCAGCGGAGAGGGAGCGGGAAGATGATGCTCTTGCCGCTCCCCTCCGGCGCAGACGGACGGGCCGAAGGAGGCGAGCTCACGTTCGTCCTCCTTAGGTCCGACAAGTGTGGCCTGCACACATGGGTCTAAGCGCCCCGTGTGTGCATTGCACAGGTCACCCCGTCTGGGGGGATGTCCAGTGTTCCGGACATCCCCTCCTTTGGCGCTGACCCCGGCGTAAGCCGGGAGGCCCTGGGGAGAGACTGGTGAATTGCCTCACGGCGGACCCCAGACTCTCCCCGCTTGAAGGGCTTAGGGGAACACCGGAGTGGTTTAGTGGGTATTCCCGACTCGAAAGAGTCGGGCGAGCCCCACACACGTCAGCCGCCTAGCTAGCGGCTGATATGGTGCCGAACGCAGTCCCTCCGTTAAAAAAAAAAAAAAAAAAAAAAAGGTTAGGTTAGGTTAGGTTAGGTTAGGTTAGGTTAGGTTAGGTTAGGTTAGGTTAGGTTAGGTTAGGTTAGGTTAGGTTAGGTTAGGTTAGGTTAGGTTAGGTTAGGTTAGGTTAGGTTAGGTTAGGTTAGGTTAGGTTAGGTTAGGTTAGGTTAGGTTAGGTTAGGTTAGGTTAGGTTAGGTTAGGTTAGGTTAGGTTAGGTTAGGTTAGGTTAGGTTAGGTTAGGTTAGGTTAGGTTAGGTTAGGTTAGGTTAGGTTAGGTTAGGTTAGGTTAGGTTAGGTTAGGTTAGGTTAGGTTAGGTTAGGTTAGGTTAGGTTAGGTTAGGTTAGGTTAGGTTAGGTTAGGTTAGGTTAGGTTAGGTTAGGTTAGGTTAGGTTAGGTTAGGTTAGGTTAGGTTAGGTTAGGTTAGGTTAGGTTAGGTTAGGTTAGGTTAGGTTAGGTTAGGTTAGGTTAGGTTAGGTTAGGTTAGGTTAGGTTAGGTTAGGTTAGGTTAGGTTAGGTTAGGTTAGGTTAGGTTAGGTTAGGTTAGGTTAGGTTAGGTTAGGTTAGGTTAGGTTAGGTTAGGTTAGGTTAGGTTAGGTTAGGTTAGGTTAGGTTAGGTTAGGTTAGGTTAGGTTAGGTTAGGTTAGGTTAGGTTAGGTTAGGTTAGGTTAGGTTTTTTTTTTTTTTTTTTTTTTTTTTTTTAAAATAAAATACTACACTACCCCTGATATGTATCAGAGCCTATTCTATTTCTGTTCTTTCATGCCAGTTCCCACTTTTATGCCTCTCGTACTGTCATTCCGCATACTATGTCTTTCTTGCATTCATCTCTTTCTTTCTTTTTACTATCATCTACTGCTATGTCTATTGATGGATTCTAACTTAGGTAGGGTTTCCTTTATTTAAATAAGGTACTATGCCGCTGTTTTATTGTTTACATCTTAGTCTATTACACCAATCTATTATATTATAATACATTATAATAATCTTAAAGTCTATCTTAGTCTACTTTGTTACAAACTTATACCTTATTTATTATCTGTTACATTTATTTTATTACGTATTCTACCTCTTACTCTAGTACATTAAAAATTCCTTATTGTCTATAACATTTTTACTTATTTAGTTTTAATTGACTCCCCTGTCTGTTTTGTGTGCTTAGTGCCATTATGCTACTACCGGGTATACCTCATTATACTCGTTTAGCATAGTTATTTATTTCTTTTGATAGATTTATTTGCAATCTTTATTGTATAGTCAATAAACTCCGCAGGTTAGGTTAGGTTAGGTTAGGTTAGGTTAGGTTAGGTTAGGTTAGGTTAGGTTAGGTTAGGTTAGGTTAGGTTAGGTTAGGTTAGGTTAGGTTAGGTTAGGTTAGGTTAGGTTAGGTTAGGTTAGGTTAGGTTGTACTTGCTTCGGCAGTACATATACTAAAATTGGAACGATACAGAGAAGATTAGCATGGCCTTTTTTTTTTTCAGTCGTGTTTGAGACGTGAGACTGAGTGCCCGCGTTTTCTGCTCTGACCGTGACCGGTAACCCTCGTGACCGGTAACCTCCGTGACCGGTAACGCCCGTGACCGCTTCCCGGTAACCACCGTGACCGGTCATCTCCGTGACCGGTCATCCCCGTGACCGGTAACCACCGTGACCGGTCACCACCGTGACCGGTCATCGCCGTGACCGGTAACAGCCGTGTCCTTTCGTGACGTCATCGCCGTGACCGGCAACCACGTGTCCGGTCACCTTCGTGACCGGTCATAGCCGTGACCGGTGACCGCCGTGACCGCAGTGACGTCATCGCCCTGCCCGGTATCCACCGTGACCGGTCAGCGTTGTTTTTTCTTTGTTTTTTTTCTGTTCTTTTTCAAGTTGTTGTTTTTAATCTTTATTTGTTTTTGGCTATCGGTGTTTAATTCCGACAATTGGGTTTTGTTCTGTTTTAATTAATTAGAAGTTTTACGTTTTGTTTGTTCGGTTTAATCCCGACATTTTGGTTTTGTGTTAGTTTTTAAGAAATTAGTCGTAAGTTCTTATTTTCTTTTTTCGGTGTTGGTTTGGTTTTTCTATTTAATTTTGCGATTTTAGGGTTTTGATTATTAATTTTTTTGAATTGGTATTGTTTTGATTTTTTATTTTTATTTTCATTGATTTTGGTTATTTATTTCGTTGGCGAAGATTATCTCGCCTTCGATTTCGGTTGTGGGGAGGGCCATCGACTGGGAGATGGACTCGGGAGCTTCTCCCGATCCTATCCCAGTGGGGGGGAGGCCAAAAAGGGGGGGAAACGGGAGTATCCTCTCGTACGCGGTGGCAGCTGGGTCCGACTCCGGGCGCATGTCGGATAGATATCTGACGTCGCCCAGACCCGCGCCGAATCCGTCGGAGGTACTTGGGGGGGGGGAGGACGAGTCGGGAGAGGATGGGTCGGTGGTAGGGACCATCCTGGCTCGACGCAAAAGGACGGTTACAGGGAGAATGTGGGCGAGTGACGACTCTGACGACGAGGCCGAAGGCCTATTTCAGAGTCCGGAGGCCGCCCCTCCGAAGGTGCTTCGCTCTGCTGCGGGAAGGGGTGGTTACCACCACTCGGTGGGAATCTCCCAGGCCCGCAGGGAGCTCAGGGATGGTCCGGTGGACTCTGAGTCGGAGATGGAATTTGTCTCTGGCTCCGAATCGGAGCCCACTTTGACGGAGGAGGACAGTGCATGGAACGGTCGCAGGAGGTCGCGGTCACCCATCCCAGTGGTGACCAACGATATCCTGCAAAAAACGTTTGATTCGGGGGTTGACCAAATTGAGCAGGTCCTCCGAAAATCGAAACGGTTGAAGGGGACCTGCATAAAGGAGGTGCGGGACGCCATGGCCGGAATGATTGGGGTCGTCCAAACCTTGGTGTCGAGGGAGCCCAACGAGGAAGTTCGCCGAGTTCAGGCGGACAATAAACGCCTGAGGGGGCAGCTTTCTGCGTTGGGTGAGGAAGTGGCGGCGCTGCGGAGGGCCTTTTCGGAAAGGGACGTTCCACCCCGTAAGGGGAAGACTAGTCGTCCGGCGGTGGTTGTGGAGGCCACCGGGTCTGTGAAGTCCGGCGGTGAGGAGGTCGCGACGAAGAGCGGAGGTCGAAAACGGGCCACAGAAGGGGCAGACGACGGTGAGTCCGTTTTGACTGTTGCCGCATTCGGTAGGGCGATGGCACAGCTCCAACGGGAATTGATGGCCCATACAGCGGGGGTCATCAATGCCCGTCTGGAGGGATTGGAGGTGGACGGTCGCCTGCTGCCAGCGAAGTCCCGTCGTCCGGCGTTGGCTACGGATCGGGTTGTGGCGTCCCGCCCACCTACTTCGGGTGAGAGGGGACCGGCGGGTCGTGCCGCCAGCCCGATTTTGGGTCGCCCAGCGAGGGCGGCGACGGCAACGTTGGCGCCGGAGGCCAACTTGCCTCGGCAGGCAAGGTCGGTGGCGTCGAAAAAGCCAGCTGCTGGCAGGGCCACTCACCAAATCGCGGGTCCTTCTGACGTCGTCCAACCAGTCGTCCTCAACGAATGGACGACTGTCGTCAAAAAGGCCCGCAAGGCCCCTGCCAAGTCCCAGGAGAAGGCTGCCCCTCCTGCGCCGCCCAAGGTCCCCAAGCCGCCCAAGACATTGGCGGTTGTGATGACCCTCAAGCCAGACGCCCTGGCTGAGGGCATCACCTATAAGGATGCCCTGGCCACAGCTAAGTCGAAGGTCAACCTGAGGGAGCTGGGCGTTTGCCCAGGCAGGTTCCGGAAGACAATGACCGGGGCCTGCCTCATGGAGCTCCCTAAGGAGACAACGCCCAGCCAGGCCGACTCTCTGGCCGCCAAGATAGCAGAGGCGTTGGGGGACACCGCTCGGGTCACCCGTCCCACAAAAATGGCCGACTTCAGGGTCAGTGGGATGGATGACTCGATAGAGGCGGACGAGCTCCGGGCGGCGCTGGCCCAGAGGGCGGGGTGCTCGCCCGACAAGATAAGGGTGGGCGCAATTGTGGTCGGCAGCAGGGGCATGGGGTCGGTGGTGGCCTCCTGCCCTGCCGAGGCTCTCCCCAAGCTGTTGGAGGGGGAGCGAGTTTGCGTGGGGTGGAGCGCGGTGTCTGTTCAGGCACTTGAGCAGCGTGCAATGCGCTGCCACAGGTGCCTGAACAAGGGCCACACCGTTCAGCTCTGCCCCTCGGCCAAGGACCGCAGCAATCTTTGCTTCCGCTGCGGTGAGGATGGCCACAAGGCGGCGTCCTGCAGCGCGCACTTCAAGTGCGCGCTGTGCACGGACAAGGGTTTGCCGGCAGGACACCGCATGGGGGGGCCAATGTGCAATCCCCCCCCAGTGAAGGGCCGCCTTCTAGCGGCAACTCGCGTGCTGACCGCCAGGTCCGCTCCAGGAGTCTCGCCAATGGAAACCACTAATGCCTAGTAGGTCCATTGGCGAAATTTTACAGGTAAATGTAAACCACTCCGCCGGGTCGCAAGACCTGATGTTCCAAGCGATGGCGGAGTGGGGAGTGGACCTGGCGCTCGTGTCGGAGCCGTACCGTATCCCGTCGTCCCCGAGGTGGTTCGGGGCGACGGACGGGCTTGCGGCGGTGGTAGGCGTAGGTAGCAGCGCCTCCCCTCCTCTTTCTCTTCGAGAGAGAGGAGCGGGTTTTGTGGCGGTTCAGTGGGGAGGAGTGGTGGTTCTGTCCACGTACTTCTCCGGCAACCGCAGCCGGGCCGAGTTCGAACGGTTCTTGGCTGCGGTTGAGGGGGTGGTTCGGCGCGCGGCCCCACTCCCGGTGTTGGTGGGAGGGGACTTCAATGCCAAGCATACGGCATGGGGGTCCCCTCGCAACAACGTCTTTGGGGAGGATCTGGTGGCTTGGGCGTGTTGCCTGGGCCTCCAGCTCCTCAATAGGGGTTCAACCCCAACTTGTGTCAGGTGGCAGGGTGAGTCCATAGTGGACACCACCTTTGCCACCTCGTCACTCGCCGCCCGAATCAGGGACTGGCGAGTGGTGGACAGCGCGGAGGCCCTATCGGACCACCGTTATGTCCGGTACGCGGTCTCCACGGCTGGTCCCGGGGCCCCCGTTCATCTGGGCCCCGCGGCGAGCGTCCCCTCCTCTTTCCCGAGGTGGTCGCTCGCCAAGCTCCGACGGGAAGTGGCCGAAGAGGCGGCCATCTTTCGCTCCTGGTCGGAGCCACCGGCGGCGTTGTTGGGGGACGCCGAGGGCATGGCGGCGCTCTTCGCAGACGACATGGAAGTTGTCTGCAACGCCGCTATGCCGTCATCTCGGGGCCGTCCGGATAGGAGGGGGGTTTTTTGGTGGACGCAGGAGATTTCTGCCCTGCGGGCCACCACTCTCGTTGCAAGGCGTGCGTACCTGCGTTGCCGGCGTAGGCGTGAACGTAGACCCGGGGAGGCGATCGAGCTCCGCCGGGTGTTCCGGGAGGCCCAAAAGCTCTTGCGGACGGCGATCCGCAAGGGCAAGGTCGAGTCGGAGGAGCGTTTCTTAGCGCTCCTCGACAACGACCCTTGGGGGAGACCATACAGGGTCGTGCGGGGCAAATTCCTAGAGGCTGCCCCACCGACTTCCTGTATGGAGCCTGCATTGCTGCAGAGTGTCCTGGAGTCCCTCTTTCCGGATCCAGGACACTTCGCTCCCCCCAGGTCGGCCTCCTCCAGGTCAGGCGCGCTGGAGGTGAGGGCCGACGGGCCTCCCGGGCCTCCCGTCTCGGACGCGGAGTTTGAGGTGGGAAGGGACCGGCTCCGGTGCAAAAGGAAGGCTCCGGGGCCCGATGGGGTCCCTTCCAAAGTCATGGCCCTAGCTTTGGGGCCGTTGGAGGAGCGGTTCCGCGCGGTGCTTGATACCTGCATCGCGACGAACCGCTTCCCCAAACGATGGAGAGTTGGGAGACTTTGCCTCCTCCGCAAGGTTGGACGCCCTCCCGACTCCCCGTCGGGTTACCGACCGGTGGTGCTGCTGGACGAGGCTGGGAAGTTTTTCGAGAAGATTCTCGCTTCCCGGATCATCCAGCACCTCGAGACCCAGGGGCCGGATCTCGCCGAGCCCCAATTCGGCTTTCGCACCGGTCGGTCCACGATGGACGCAGTGGCCCGCCTCAAGAGGTGGACTGAGGCGGCCACAACAAAAGGGGAGGCTGTTATCGCGGTGTCTCTGGACATTGCGAACGCCTTCAACAGCCTCCCCCATGAATGCATAGAGGCGGCACTTGCCTTTCACCAGGTGCCCCTCTACCTCCGTGCCCTCGTGACGGACTACCTTCGCGAGAGGGTAGTCCTTTACGAGGATGGGGAGGGACGCGTCCAGTCGTGGAACATGGCGGCAGGTGTACCCCAGGGGTCCGTCCTCGGACCGCTACTCTGGAACCTGGGGTACAATTGGGTTCTGCGTGGCCAGCTCTTGCCGCGGATGGAGATTGTCTGCTTTGCGGACGATACTCTAGTCGCGGCAAGGGCTCGCGAGTGGGAAGATGCGGTCCACCTTGCGTCGGTCGGCACTTCTCTCGTCGTCCGGCGCATTCGCATGTTGGGGCTGGAAGTGGCCCTCACCAAAACGAGGGCCATGCCATTCCACGCCCCGAGACGCAGAACCCCATCGGGGCTCCGTGTCCGAGTGGAGGGGGTTCAGATTCCCGTCGAGGTGCACATGAAGTACCTCGGCCTGACTCTGGACCCCCGGTGGAGTTTCGAGGAGCATTTTAGGCTCCTGGCTCCCCGGCTGTGTGCAGCCGCCGCCGCCCTCGGACGGATCCTCCCCAACTTGGGAGGACCCAGCTCGTCGTGCCGTCGACTGTATCATAATGTGATACGGTCGATGGCACTCTACGGAGCCCCGATCTGGGCGGAGTGCCTCTCCCCCCGCACGAAGGCCCTCTTGCGAAAACCGCAGAGGGTAGTCGCGACCCGGGCCGTGCGAGCATACCGCACGGTCGGCCACGAGGCTGCCTGCATCTTAGCAGGCACGCCTCCCTGGGAGCTCGAGGCCCTGGTTCTGTCCAGGGTGCATCGGGAGCGGGTCGCAGCAAGATTGCGGGGGGAACGCCCTGTGCTCGAGGAGGTGAGACGGGTGCGTACCCTGGCCAAGCGACAAGCAGTTGGCCAGTGGGGCGAGGCACTCCTAGCCCCGCGTGCCGGCCACCGGACGGTTGAAGCAATCCGTCCGGTGTTGGAGGAGTGGGTTGGGCGCCGGCACGGCAGCCTCACCTACCGTCTTGTGCAGGTTTTGACCGGACATGGGTGCTTCGGTCACTACCTGCACAAGGTCGCCCGTCGAGAGGAGTCGTCACGGTGTCATCACTGTGACGCTCCTGACGATACGGCCGAGCACACGCTCTCCGTGTGCCCGGCCTGGCGACTCGAGCGCCGCGAACTTCGTGCGGCGCTTGGCGGTGGCTTTCTCTCGCTCCCAACCATGGTTCGTTCCATGGTTGAGAGCGAGAGAATCTGGGAGGCTGCAGCCTCCTTCTGCGAAGCTGTCATGTCGCAGAAGGAGGCAGCGGAGAGGGAGCGGGAAGATGATGCTCTTGCCGCTCCCCTCCGGCGCAGACGGACGGGCCGAAGGAGGCGAGCTCACGTTCGTCCTCCTTAGGTCCGACAAGTGTGGCCTGCACACATGGGTCTAAGCGCCCCGTGTGTGCATTGCACAGGTCACCCCGTCTGGGGGGATGTCCAGTGTTCCGGACATCCCCTCCTTTGGCGCTGACCCCGGCGTAAGCCGGGAGGCCCTGGGGAGAGACTGGTGAATTGCCTCACGGCGGACCCCAGACTCTCCCCGCTTGAAGGGCTTAGGGGAACACCGGAGTGGTTTAGTGGGTATTCCCGACTCGAAAGAGTCGGGCGAGCCCCACACACGTCAGCCGCCTAGCTAGCGGCTGATATGGTGCCGAACGCAGTCCCTCCGTTAAAAAAAAAAAAAAAAAAAAAAAAAAAAAGGTTAGGTTAGGTTAGGTTAGGTTAGGTTAGGTTAGGTTAGGTTAGGTTAGGTTAGGTTAGGTTAGGTTAGGTTAGGTTAGGTTAGGTTAGGTTAGGTTAGGTTAGGTTAGGTTAGGTTAGGTTAGGTTAGGTTAGGTTAGGTTAGGTTAGGTTAGGTTAGGTTAGGTTAGGTTAGGTTAGGTTAGGTTAGGTTAGGTTAGGTTAGGTTAGGTTAGGTTAGGTTAGGTTAGGTTAGGTTAGGTTAGGTTAGGTTAGGTTAGGTTAGGTTAGGTTAGGTTAGGTTAGGTTAGGTTAGGTTAGGTTAGGTTAGGTTAGGTTAGGTTAGGTTAGGTTAGGTTAGGTTAGGTTAGGTTAGGTTAGGTTAGGTTAGGTTAGGTTAGGTTAGGTTAGGTTAGGTTAGGTTAGGTTAGGTTAGGTTAGGTTAGGTTAGGTTAGGTTAGGTTAGGTTAGGTTAGGTTAGGTTAGGTTAGTGTCTTGGGTGGCCGAGCGGTCAGGCACCTGCCCGGATAGCAGCGGACGCGGGTTCGATTCCCGCCTCAATATCATAATTTTTGGTGTCTATTGAAAGGAGAGACGGTTAGCACTCCCCTTGACAAGGATGGAACACATAAATTGGTTAAGGCACTATTTAACCAATCATTTTTGTGTCTATTGAAAGGAGAGACGGTTAGCACTCCCCTTGACAAGGATGGAACACATAAATTGGTTAAGGCACTATTTAACCAATCATTTTTTGACTATTTAACCAATCATTTTTTACCCGCCTCATGATCATAATTTTTTGATTTTTCGGTATTGTTGGATGGAGTTTAAGTTATTTTCGACGTTTTGGCTTTTCTTTCTGGACTTTTTGATTTTTTCTACTACTTTGTGACTTTGGCTATTTTCATACGGATTTTTCGATTTTGCACGTGTTTGGTACTGTTGTTTTGGGAAGGGGAAAGATTCTTTCTCCTTCAAATTCGCTTGTGGGGAGGGCCATCGACTGGGAGATGGACTCGGGAGCTTCTCCCGATCCTATCCCAGTGGGGGGGAGGCCTAAAAGGGGGGGAAATGGGAGTATTCTCTCATACGCGGTGGTTGCTGGGTCCGATCTCGGTCGCATGTCAAATGAATTTTTGACATCGACCAGACCCGCGCCGAACCCGTCGGAGGTACTTGGGGGGGGGGAGGACGAGTCGGGAGAGGATGGGTCGGTGGTAGGGACCATCCTTGCTCGACGCAAGAGGACCGTTACAGGGAGAATGTGGGCGAGTGAAGACTCTGACGACGAGGCCGAAGGCCTATTCCAGAGTCTGGAGGCCGCCCCGTCTCCAAAGGTGCTTCGCTCTGCTGCGGGAAGGGGTGGATACCACCACTCGGTGGGAATCTCCCAGGCCCGCAGGGAGCTTAGGGAGGGTCCGGTGGACTCTGAGTCGGAGGACAATATGGAGTTTGTGTCCGGATCCGACTCGGAGCCCACGCTCACAGAGGAAGACGGTGATAGAAGGGCTGTAGGAGGCAAGAGGTCGCGGTCACCCATCCCGTCGGTGACCAATAGTGTCCTGCAAGAACGGTTTGATTCTGGGGTCGATCAAATCGAGCAGGTCCTCCGAAAATCCAAACGGTTGAAGGGGACCTGCATAAAGGAGGTGCGGGACGCAATGACCGGCATGATCGGGGTTGTCCGAACCTTAGTTGCGAGGAAGCCCAACGAGGAGGTCCGCCGTGTTACGGCGGACAACAAACGCCTCAGGGGGCAGCTTTCGGTTTTGGAGGAAGAGGTAGCTGCTTTAAGGAGGGCCTTCTCTGAGAGGGACTCTCCGCCCCGTAGGGGGAAGGCTGGTCGTCCGGCGGTGGTCGTGGAGGCCGCCGGGTCTGTGGAGTCCGGCGGTGAGGGGGTCGCGACGAAGAGCGGCGGTGGGAGGCGGGCCACAGAAGAGGCGGACGCTAATAAGTCCACCTTGACGGTGGCCGAGTTCACTCGAGCGATAGCCCAGCTCCAGCGGGAGTTGATGGCCCACACAGCGGGGGTCATCAATGCTAGGCTGGAGGGGCTCGAATTGGACGGACGCCTCCTACCGGCGAAAGTCCGTCGTCCGGCGTTGGCTGCGGATCGGGCTGCGGCTCGGATTGTGGTGTCCCGCCCACCTATTTCGGGTGAGAGGGGTCCGACGGGTCGTGCTGTCAGCCCGATTTTGGGTCGCCCAGCGAGGGCGGCGACGGCAACTTTGGCGCCGGAGGCCAACTTGCCTCGGCAGGCAAGGTTGGTGGCGCCGAAAAAACCGGCTGCTGGCAGGGCTACTTACCAAATTGCGGGTCCTTCTGACGTCGTCCAACCAGTCGTCCTCAACGAATGGACGACTGTCGTCAAAAAGACCCGCAAGGCCCCTGCCAAGTCCCAGGAGAAGGCTGCCCCTCCTGCGCCGCCAAAGGTCCCCAAGCCGCCCAAGACATTGGCGGTTGTGATGACCCTCAAGCCAGACGCCCTGGCTGAGGGCATCACCTATAAGGATGCCCTGGCCACCGCCAAGTCGAGGGTCAACCTGAGGGAGCTGGGCGTTTGCCCAGGCAGGTTCCGGAAGACAATGACCGGGGCCTGCCTCATGGAGCTCCCTAAGGAGACAACGCCCAGCCAGGCCGACTCTCTGGCCGCCAAGATAGCAGAGGCGTTGGGGGACACCGCTCGGGTCACCCGTCCCACAAAAATGGCCGACTTCAGGGTCAGTGGGATGGATGACTCCATTGATGCGGATGAACTCCGGGCGGCATTGGCCGAAAGGGCGGGGTGCCCACCCGACAAGATAAGGGTGGGCACCATTGTTGTTGGAAGCAGGGGCATGGGGTCGGTTGTGGCCTCATGTCCCGTCGAGGTTCTCCCCAAGCTCCTCGAGGGGGAGCGGGTTTGTGTGGGGTGGAGCGTGGTCTCGGTCCAGGCACTTGAGCAGCGCGCGATGCGCTGCCACAAGTGTATGGACAAGGGCCACACTGTCCAGCTCTGCCCCGCGGACAAGGACCGCAGCCGCATGTGCTTCCGGTGCGGTGCGGAGGGACACAGGGCGGCCTCGTGCAGTGCGCCCTTCAAGTGCGCGCTGTGTACCGACAAGGGCCTGCCGGCGGGACATCGAATGGGGGGGCCAATGTGCAACCCCCCCCCAGTAAAGGGCCGCCCTCAAGCGGCTTCACGCGCGCCGACCGCCAGGTCCGCTCAAGGAGTCTCGCCAATGGACACTACCAATGCCTAGTAGGTCCATTGGCGAAATTTTACAGGTTAATGTCAACCACTCCGCCGGGTCGCAAGACCTGATGTTTCAAGCGATGGCGGAGTGGGGAGTGGACCTGGCGCTGGTGTCGGAGCCGCACCGTATCCCGTCGTCCCCGAGGTGGTTCGGGGCGACGGACGGGCTCGCGGCGGTGGTGGGTGTGGGCACCAGTGCCTCCCCTCCTCTCTCTCTCAGAGAGAGAGGAGCGGGTTTTGTGGCGGTGCAATGGGGAGGAGTGGTGGCCGTGTCCACCTACTTCTCCGGCAACCGCAGCCGAGCCGAGTTTGAGCGGTTTTTGGCTGCGGTTGAGGGAGTGGTTCGGCGCGCGGCCCCGCTCCCGGTGTTGGTGGGAGGGGACTTCAACGCCAAGCACACGGCGTGGGGGTCCCCTCACAACAATGTTTTTGGTGAGGATCTGATGGACTGGGCATGTTGCCTGGGCCTTCAGATCCTCAACCGGGGTTCCACCCCGACTTGTGTGAGGTGGCAGGGTGACTCCATAGTGGACACCACCTTTGCCACCTCGTCACTCGCCGCCCGAATCAGGGACTGGCGAGTGGTGGACAGCGCGGAGGCCCTATCGGACCACCGCTATGTCCGGTACGCGGTCTCCGTGGCCGGTCCTGGGGCCCCTGTTCATCTGGGCCCCGCGGCGAGCGCCCCCTCCTCTTTCCCGAGGTGGTCGTTCGCCAGGCTCCGACGGGAGGTGGCCGAGGAGGCGGCCATCTTTCGCTCGTGGTCGGAGCCTCCGGCGGAGTTGGTGGGGGACGCCGAGGGCATGGCGGCGCTCTTCGCGGACGACATGGAGGTCGTCTGCGACGCCGCTATGCCGCGATCTCGGGGCCGTCCCAACAGGCGGGAGGTGTACTGGTGGACGCAGGAGATCTCAGCCCTGCGTGCCACCACTCTCGCCGCCCGGCGCGCCTACCTGCGTTGCAGACGTAGGCGCGACCGGAGACCTGGGGAGGCGGTCGAGCTCCGTCGGGCGTTCCGGGAGGTCCAAAAGCTCCTGCGGACGGCGATCCGCAGGGGCAAGGTCGAGTCAGAGGAGCGCTTCTTAGCGCTCCTCGACAACGACCCGTGGGGGAGGCCATACAGGGTCGTGCGGGGCAAATTTCTCGAGGCCGCCCCGCCGACTTCCTGTATGGAGCCTGCGCTGTTGCAGAGTGTCCTGGAGTCCCTTTTTCCGGATCCAGGACACTTCGCTCCCCCCACGTCGGCCTCCTCCAGCTCACGAGCGCTGGAGGAGAGAACCGACGGACCTCCCGGGCCTCCCGTCACGGACGCGGAGTTCGACCGGGGAAGGGACCGGCTCCGGACCAAAGGGAAGGCTCCGGGGCCCGATGGGGTCCCTTCTAAGGTTATGGCCCTTGCATTGGGGCCATTGGAGGAGCGGTTCCGCGCGGTGCTCGATACGTGCATCGCGACGAACCGCTTCCCCAAACGATGGAGAGTTGGGAGACTTTGCCTCCTCCGCAAGGATGGACGCCCTCCCGACTCCCCGTCGGGTTACCGACCGGTGGTGCTGCTGGACGAGTCCGGGAAGTTTTTCGAGAAGATTCTCGCTTCCCGGATCCTCCAGCACCTTGAGACCCAGGGGCCGGATCTTGCCGAGCCCCAATATGGCTTTCGCACCGGTCGGTCCACGATGGACGCGGTGGCCCGCCTCAAGAGGTGGACTGAGGCGGCCACAACAAATGGGGAGGCTGTTATCGTGGTGTCTCTTGACATCGCGAATGCCTTTAACAGCCTCCCCCATGAGTGCATAGAGGCGGCACTTGCCTTTCACCAGGTGCCCCTCTACCTCCGTGCCCTCGTGACGGACTACCTTCGCGAGAGGGTAGTCCTTTACGAGGATGGGGAGGGACGCGTCCAGTCGTGGAACATGGCGGCAGGTGTACCCCAGGGGTCCGTCCTCGGACCGCTACTCTGGAACCTGGGGTACAATTGGGTTCTGCGTGGCCAGCTCTTGCCGCGAATGGAGATCGTCTGCTTTGCGGACGACACTCTAGTCGCGGCAAGGGCTCGCGAGTGGGAGGATGCGGTCCACCTTGCGTCGGTCGGCACTTCTCTCGTCGTCCGGCGCATCCGCATGTTGGGGCTGGAAGTGGCCCTCACCAAAACGAGGGCCATGTCCTTCCATGCCCCGAGACGCAGAACCCCATCGGGGCTCCGTGTCCGAGTGGAGGGGGTCCGGATTCCCGTCGAGGTACACATGAAGTACCTCGGCCTGATTCTGGATCCCCGGTGGAGTTTTGAGGAGCATTTTAAGCTCTTAGCTCCCCGGCTCTGTGCAGCCGCCGCCGCCCTCGGACGGGTCCTCCCCAATTTGGGAGGTCCCAGCTCGTCGTGCCGTCGACTGTATCACAATGTGATACGGTCGATGGCACTCTACGGAGCCCCGATCTGGGCGGAGTGCCTCTCCCCCCGCACGAAGGCCCTCTTGCGTCAACCGCAGAGGGTCATCGCGACCCGGACCGTGCGAGCTTATCGCACGGTCGGCCACGAGGCTGCCTGCATTCTAGCAGGCACGCCTCCTTGGGAGCTCGAGGCCCTGGTTCTGTCCAGGGTGCATCGGGCTCGGGTCGCTGCAAGGATGCGGGGGGAACGCCCCGTGCTCGAGGAGGTGAGACGGGTGCGTACCCTGGCCAAACGGCATGCCGTTGGTCAGTGGGGCGAGGCACTCTTAGCCCCGCGTGCCGGCCACCGGACGGTTGAGGCAATCCGTCCGGTGTTGGAGGAGTGGGTTGGGCGCCGGCACGGCAGCCTCACCTACCGCCTTGTGCAGGTGTTGACCGGACATGGGTGCTTCGGTCACTACCTGCACAAGGTCGCCCGTCGAGAGGAGTCGTCACGGTGTCATCACTGTGACGCTCCTGACGATACGGCCGAGCATACACTTTGCGTATGCCCGGCCTGGCGACTCGAGCGCCGCACACTCCGCGCGGCGCTCGGCGGTGGGTATCTCTCGCTCCCAACTCTGGTTCGTTCCATGGTTGAGAGCGAGAGAATCTGGGAGGCTGCCGCCTCCTTCTGCGAAGCTGTCATGTCGCAGAAGGAGGCAGCGGAGAGGGAGCGGGAAGATGATGCTCTTGCCGCTCCCCTCCGGCGCAGGCGGACGGGCCGAAGGAGGCGAGCTCACGTTCGTCCTCCATAGGTCCGACAAGTGTGGCCTGCACACTCGGGTTAGCCCCCGTGTGTGCATTGCACAGGCCACCCCGTCTGGGGGGATGACCAGTGTTCCGGACATCCCCTCCTCGGCGCTGACCCCGGCGTAAGCCGGGAGGCCCTGGGGAGAGACTGGTGAATTGCCTCGCGGCAGACCCCAGACTCTCCCCGTCAAAAGGGCTGGAGGGACACCGGAGTGGTTTAGTGGCGTATTCCCGACTCGATCTTGAGTCGGGCGAGTCCCACACACGTCGGCCGTCTAGCTAGCGGTCGATACGGTGCGTAAATGCATTCCACTCCGTAAAAAAAAAAAAAAAAAAAAAAAAAAAAAAAAAAAAAAAAAAAAAAAGGTTAGGTTAGGTTAGGTTAGGTTAGGTTAGGTTAGGTTAGGTTAGGTTAGGTTAGGTTAGGTTAGGTTAGGTTAGGTTGGGGTGCGATTTTCCGGGACCTCCTCGTGGTGCACCCTGGGCAACGGCTGGTTGATGGATCGACGCCTGCCGCGTCGAGCCATCAACCAGACGGCTGACACCGGACTAGGGACCGTGGCACTCTCCGTCTGCTTTTGTCCGCATAGCGGGGCGGCGGTTGCAGTGTCCACGAGGCGTTGAGTTGGTGTTTTTGTGGTGTGTCTCTCCCTCTTTTATCCTCCGTTTTCGGAGGGGGGGAGAAAGGGTCCCCTTTTTACAGGACCAGAGTGGAGTCGCTGTCTCCTTTTATCCTCCTTTATGGAGGGGAGGCAATGCGACAGGTTGGTGGAGCCCAGTTGTGGGGGCAGAGGAGCATTGCTCGGAGGATGGCGGACTTTTAAAGTCTGCGGACTGCGTTGGCGGTCATTTTGATGGGGCGCTTCGTCGCCAGTGGCCTTCGGGCGGGGGATGGCAGGCCTTCAAGGCCTGCGGGTTGTCGTTAGATGACCAGTGGAGCTTCGGGCTCGCAGATGGGCAGCTTTCAAAGCTGCAGGGACCTTTTAGGGGTCCGGCGGCCTTCGGGCGGTGTATGGTGATCGGGAGGATCGCGGCGCGACAGGGTCGACTGCTACGAGCGTAGCGGTCGATTAGGTCCTCTTTTAGGACCCCTGTCGGGCAACCTGCGCTGACATTCGGCAGTGAGCCCTCGGGCTTCATGTTGATCAGGTCTAGCAGCTGCTAGTCAGCGTAGGGATGTTCCCTTAGTTGGGCGCATCAAGTGGAGAAAACCACATTAAAAAACCGGTAAAGTCCCTCTGTTGGCGAACGCGGCAGAGGGGCGCCTGAAGGTGGTGGGCGCCGTGAGGCCCACCAGTTAGCGCCACCCTCTCTGGCCACTCGAACCAGAGAGCGTATATAGAGTTACCCGGGAGAAGGGGGCAACCCCGGGCAGACCGTTTAGTTCCCCCACACTCGTGGGATAAGTATGCAGAGATTTTTTAAAACCCAAACCGATGTAGGCGCAGTGGGCGCGAAAGACGCAGGCGCAGTGGGCGCGGAAGGGACAGGCGCAGTGGGCGCAAGAAGAGGGGGTGAGGGCAGCTCAAGGAGCTCGCCCGTAATAGAGACGAGGAATAGCGCAGCGGGCGCGGCTGCAGCCAGAAAGAAGAAGGGAAGCGGATTCTGCGCAGCAGACTTTAAAAAGGAGAAGAAGGGGTCAAGTGGCTCAGAGACCGGCTACTCCATCGCGGAATCGGTCAAGCGAAGGACCCAAAAAAAGGCGACGAAAGAGAAGGCTCCCGTAGTCTACGCCGACGCCAGTGAAGACGAGGACTCAGACGCCTCACTGAGATCCATGCACAGCGTGGAGTCGTATGGATCGACGCGCACCCAAAACTCGGAGCGCAAGAGGAAACGTTCGAGGGACCAGGAATCCTCCAGTGACGACTCGGTCAAGTCACCAAAGACTCGGCCCAAAACCAACAGGGGCAGAGGTCGCCCCCCAACCACCGGCGAATACGTGGGTTGGGCCCAGGCCAAAAGAGACCACATCAGAGCAGAGAGGGAAGCAATGATGCTCCGCGCGGACCAGGAACTCCAAGCCGCCGGAGAACAATACAGAGTAGAGACGCGTGCGTTGTCCAGAGACAACCTGGATGCCATGCTAACAGGAGACGACGAAGAAGAGGAGATGGAGGACACCACAGCTTGCATCCAAGCTAGAGTCCAAAAGGCGACCAGCCTAGTATGGGATATAGCGACGAAATCCAAAAACTTGCACGGGGTCTGCGTTAAGGATTTGAAGAACGCGGCCACCGAACTCAGGGAGGACATGAAACGCCTTGCCGCTAGGAGCATATCGGACGAAACAAGGCGCCTGAAGAAGGACAACGCCAAACTTAAAGAGGGCATGGACGAACTCCGCAAAGAGTTAGCGGAACTCAAAGCGCTGCTCCGAGAGAAGACAGCATCAGGTCCTTTCGCCATACCGGACATGACCACGGAGACGGGCATCCCGGCATCCATCTCGAAGGCACTCCAAGAGATGGAGACGCGGCTGATGCTCAATATGGGCAATCGCGTGAATGCCAGGATAGAGGGTTTGGAGCCGCGCCTGAACGCGGCCCCTCGTCTACGCCCTGCACTGGCATTCGAAAATAAAAACTCTGAGACGACAACTTCGAGCACGGAACCAACTCAGGTTTCTGGATCCAAAGGTCCCCAGAACAACCAGGGGCCTACTCCGAAAACATCAGCCAAGACCAAGGCTAAGAGCAAGGGCAAGCCCAGCACAAATCTAGTAGAGGAGCCGGTGAAGAAGGGACAGACCCTCAACTACCGAAGAAAGGCTACGAGGGGTAGCACCCGGAACGTGCAGAGCCAATCTGCCCCAAGAGAACCACGACCTCTTCCACCAGCTCCAACCTCTATGGAGAAGGGTTGGAATGTTGTGGCCCGGGGGGGTAAGGTTGCGAAACCCGGGAACGACAAGAACTCGGCGAAGCGGACTCCAGCTCCGCCAGCCAAGGTCCCACCAGTACCCAAGGTCCGGCCACCACGCTCAGCTGCTGTGGTACTCACCATGGTGCCTGGGGCTAGGGAGAACGGTGCACCCCCAATGAGTGAAATGCTTGGGGAGGCCAAAAAGACGCTGGAGCTCTCCAGCATTGGTGTAGAGAGCATGCGGTTCCGGAAGGCTATCACCGGAGCCACAGTTCTCGAAGTGTACGGCCCGGAAAACAATGACCGCGCAGACACTGTAGCAGAGAGGCTGCGATCCTGCCTGGACCCGAACATCGTCAGGGTATCTAGGCCGGTCAAAAGTGGTGAAATCCTTATCACCGGGCTAGATGATTCTGTCACATCGGCAGAAGTGGCGGAATCGCTAGCGAAGAAGGGAGAATGCCCGGTTGAACAGTTCAAAGTCGGGATCATCCGCCGAAGCGAAACCACCATGGGTGCGGTGTGGGCCAGCTGTCCTGCGACAGCCTTGAAGAAGATCCTGGAGGGCAGACTCACTGTCGGTTGGTCGTCCGCCAGGGTCAAACATCTCTTACCCAGGGACATGAGATGTTTCAGGTGCCTAGAGACAGGGCACCTCAGGGACGCCTGCACAGCGGAGGTCGACAGGAGCCGCCAGTGCTACAGATGCGGACAGCTGGGACACCGAGCGGCAGAATGCAACTCGGAATTCCACTGCACCTTGTGCTCGGTAGCGGGGAAACCCGCCAAACACAAGCTGGGGAGCAAATCGTGCTCGGCCCCCAGAAAGAGGATCGATCGAAGACGCAAAGCCGTGCCCGCAACGTTGCAGACACAGCAAGCCGGCCCACCGAGCGGGGCAACGGAGGAGGTGGATATGCAACCGGCCATCAATGGATAGTACGGCCACAGAATTCCTGCAGGCGAATGTCAACCACAGTGCCAGAGCACAAGATCTTCTGCTCCAAAGCGCGGCACAGTGGTTGACTCAAGTGATGTTTGTCTCTGAGCCGTACACGATTCCTAACCACAGCAACTGGTTTGGGGACCTTGATGGCCTAGCTGCGATTGCTGTTTTTGCCTCAGCCGGGGCCCCGTTGGCCAGAAGGTCGACTAGAGGCCACGGTGTTGTAGCCACTATTTGCGGAGACACGGCTTTAATTTCGACCTATTTCTCGCCGAACCGGCCGTTGTCCGAGTTCCAGGACTATCTAGTGGAGCTCGAGACACTATTGGAATGGTGTCGCCCCCACGAGATCATTCTGGGGGGTGATCTTAACGCCAAATCAACGGCCTGGGGTGCAAGATTCACGGACGTGAGAGGCGCCGTACTGGAAGACTGGCTTAATGCCAAGGGGCTAGTTATCGCCAACAGAGGTACGGTGCCTACCTGTGTACGCAGTCAGGGCTCCTCTAGGGTAGATGTTACGTTTACCAGCCCTGCACTGGCACACAGA
Source organism: Cataclysta lemnata (assembly GCA_963931975.1). Classification (NCBI taxonomy): domain Eukaryota; kingdom Metazoa; phylum Arthropoda; class Insecta; order Lepidoptera; family Crambidae; genus Cataclysta; species Cataclysta lemnata. The sequence continues at coordinate 9,112,422 of OZ008364.1, forward strand.
ACCCGGAACTGGAGAGTGATAGCGGAAGAGGAGTCATTATCGGATCACAGATACATCCGGTTTAGTGTCTCCTCTCCCTCTACTGCGACGAACACCCGGATTAGACCTGCCCGAGACATCGGCCCAAGATGGGCCATCAAGCGTCTGGACAAGGAGGTCCTGGTACTGGCGAGTTTGGTGGAAGCCTGGTCTCCTATACCAGACGCCACGGACGTGAGAGAAGAAACCGAGTGGTTCGGATCGGCGATGAGCCATCTTTGTGACGTCGCGATGCCCAGAGTTCGCTCACTACCGCCACGGCGCCAGGTATACTGGTGGTCGCCGGAACTCGCTCGACTACGCGCTTCGTGTGTCGCAGCGCGACGGCGATACGCCAGGCATCGCAGGCGCCGCTACCGAGACGGAGAGGTGGAGAGAGACCTCTACACGGCCTACCAAGAGGCGAAGAAAGCACTCCGAACGGAGATTGCCGAGGCGAAGGACAGAGCCTGGGAAGAATTGCTGGCAACACTGGACAGGGACCCATGGGGACGACCTTACCGACTTGTGATGAGTAAGCTTCGCCCGTGGACCCCTCCGCTTACGTCCAGTCTCGATTCGGAAACGCTCAACCGGATCGTGGAAGCGCTTTTCCCAGAGCAGGCAGAACACCAGCCACCAGCCGGCATCTTCACCAGAGATGTGGACAGCGGCACATCAGAAACCCCGGACGTGACTGAGGCAGAGCTGGGAGCGGCCATCGACCGTCTTCAAGCGAAGAATACGGCCCCCGGGCCGGATGGCATACCCGGGAAGGTTTGGGTCACTGCCCTGAAGAATGGCCTCGATGTTCGCTTCCGACGGCTCCTAAATAGTTGCCTCCGATGCAGCATCTTTCCATCGGAGTGGAAGACGGGGCGACTCGTTCTCCTCAAGAAAGAGGGGCGCCCCGTCGAATCGCCCTCAGCTTACCGGCCCATTGTTTTGCTCAATGAGGCCGGCAAGCTTTTCGAACGAGTGCTGGCGGACCGCCTCAACGCACATCTTGTTGAGGTGGGTCCCAACTTAAGTTGTAACCAATTCGGCTTCAGGCGGGGTCGCTCGACCATCGATGCAATCGCACGAGTGAGGACCCTCGCCGAAGAAGAGACGGAAAAGGGGGGAGTCTTGTTGGCGATATCTCTTGATATTGCTAACGCATTTAACTCTCTCCCGCACAGCTGCATCAAAGCAGCCCTGGCGTACCATCGGTTCCCAAAATACCTCAGGGACATCGTTTTGAACTATCTGACGGGCCGAAAAGTCATTTTCCCAACGGCCAACGGCATAGGAGAGAGGATGGTGTCGTGCGGTGTTCCACAGGGCTCGGTCCTCGGACCGCTCCTGTGGAACATCGGCTACGACTGGGCCATCAGAGGCGCCAACTTGAGAGGGGTCCAAGTCATCTGCTACGCGGATGACACCTTGGTGACGGCCCGAGGCGCTGACTACCGATCCGCCTCCATCCTGGCCACAGCTGGCGTTGCCCAGGTGGTCAGAAGAATCAGAAGTTTGGGGCTGCAGGTGGCCCTCGACAAGTCGGAGGCCCTGTGTTTTCACGGGCCCCGCAAAGGACCGCCACGGGGAGCGAGTCTAACGGTGAGCGGAGTTTCCATCGGCGTCGGGTCGACGATGAAATATCTCGGAATCGTTCTCGACAGCCGATGGAGCTTCGCTCCCCATTTTCAAGCGCTGGCTCCGAAGCTACGACGCACAACCATGGCACTCACCAGGCTTATGCCGAATATGGGAGGGCCCGACTCCGGTTGTCGTCGTCTTTTCGCAGGGGTGGTGAGGTCGGTCGCCCTTTATGGCGCCCCAATATGGGCCGATAAGCTGACCCGCCATAACAGGACCATCTTACGACAGTCCCAACGGGTTATGGCGGTCAGAATGATAAGGGCTTACAACACCGTCTCTTTCGAGGCGGCAACTTTAATGGCTGGTTCCACTCCATGGGACCTTGAGGCGGTGGTGCACGCCAAAGTTTACAAAAACTCGGCGGCACTAAAGGAGCAGGGTTCTGTCCCGTCTCCAGAAGAAGTGGAAGCGTGCCGAAGGCACTACCAGGAGAGGGCACTCCAGAAATGGAACAGGAGGCTAGAACACCCGAGCGCCGGACACCACACCGTACAGGCTATCCGCCCTGTACTTTCGTCGTGGTTAAGGAGACGGGAGGGTTCGCTCTCTTATCACCTAGTACAGGTGCTTTCCGGACACGGGTGTTTCGGAAAGTATCTGTGCAATACGGCGAAAAGAGAGCGAACCACCTCATGCCACCAATGTGGCCATATTGAAGATACGTCCGCTCATACCGTGGCCGACTGCCCTCGATGGGCAAGAGAGAGGGCCGACCTCAGGGCCGCTATAGGCAACGACCTGTCGTTACCGGCATTAGTGGCCTCGATGGTCGAGGACACAACAACGTGGAACGCCGTCAAGGCGTTCTGCGAAAAAGTGATGGGAGAGAAGGAGGAAGAGGAGCGGTCGCGAGAATGCGACCCCTCAGCCGACCCAATCAGGCGGCGAAGAACGGGGCGCAGACGGAGGGCCTATGCCAACCACCCCGCCCCAACATAGCGGATCAAGCTTGGCGGGACGGGCTCCCCCGCCAAGAACACCCTGATCCCGGTGATGTTCGACGCACTCTTTCTCTGTGTGCGTCGTTAGAGAGGCCAGTCGTGACCACAACACGACGGAGACGGGCCTGTGCACGGGCAACGCTGGCAGGGGAATCTAGTGGACTAAGGTCTGACTGATACCACTTTTCCCCCCCTGCCAAGCGAGAGGATGGTGCACGAGGGGTTTTTAGTGGCGTAGTCGCGGTGCTTTTTACACACCGCGGAGTCCCACATAACTCTGCGGCCCCGCCCAGGCGCAGAGTATGCGTAAATGCATTTCCCCCTCACCAAAAAAAAAAAAAAAAAAGGTTAGGTTAGGTTAGGTTAGGTTAGGTTGGGGTGCGAATTTCCGGGACCTCCTCGTGGTGCACCCTGGGCAACGGCTGGTTAATGGATCGACGCCTGCCGCGTCGAGCCATCAACCAGACGGCTGACACCGGACTAGGGACCGTGGCACTCTCCGTCTGCTTTTGTCCGCATAGCGGGGCGGCGGTTGTAGTGTCCACGAGGCGTTGAGTTGGTGCTTTTGTGGGGGGTCTCTCCCTCTTTTATCCTCCGTTTTCGGAGGGGGGGAGGAGACGTGGTAGACGATTGCTCTCTGCCGTCTTTTATCCGCATAGCGGGGCGGCGGACGACGCACAGTTGGTGGTGAAGAGTCCCCTCACTTCTCTACTTTGTGGGACACGTGGAGCAGTTTTCTGCTCGTGGTATGGCGGGCGGGAGAACCGCGGACCATTGTTTTTGGTGGTCATTGTGACAGAGCGCTTTTGCTCTAGTGGAGCTTTTGCTCGGGGAGTCGGACGACTTTCAAAGTCGTGGGAGTCTTTTGAGACTCAGAGGCCGTAAGGCGGAGGCTGGCGGGCAGTAGTCCGCGGCGCGGCGGGACCGGCAGTCCACGAAAGTGGCTGCTGGTTAGGCTTCGGCCACCGCCGGGCAACCTGTTACCCCTCGCAGAAGTAGAGATTGTTCTAACAGGCAGGCATGTGTTGCAGTCTGCGAGGGAACAGGGGGGCTTGCCTTAACTGGCCGGCCCCAACTGGAGCAAACCAGATTAAAAAACCCCTAACTCTTGCCACTGGGGCGCCTCTTTTGAGGCCTCGCGTGGTGGTAAGTGCCCGTATTTGCGGGATGGCAGGGGGGGACATACCCCTGCCCGCTAGCGGCCAACCCTGAGGGACCAGCCGTCCCCTTAGGTTTTCGTAGGCTTCCCTGGGTGTGAGGGCATGACCCGGGGTGACTTTTAGTTCCCTCCAACTCGTGGGATCAGAATATGAGCTGTATAAAACCCAAAAACCCCGACGAAGGCGCAGTGGGCGCGAGAAGACGTGGCGCAGTGGGCGCAAAGGATGGTGGCGCAGTGGGCGCACGGAACGCTTCGGCGTCAAGTAGAGACAGGAGTGAAGAGGATAGCGAGTCCGACGCATCGGCAACCTCGATGCACTCAGCGACGTCAGCGAGGTCAGGCAGGTCACTGAGGTCGACACGCTCTGCTCAGCCAGATGCTGGGCTGTTTTTAAAGATGGAAGGAGGGTCGCGCAAGCGACCGCCACTGAGGAGTGCGAAAAAGGTGTCGGCTCAGGATGAGCAATCTAGTAGTGGGGAGTCCAGCGACGGTCAGTTGCGATCGCGGTCACCCCGAGGCTCTAGATCCGGTTCCAGATCTGGCTCTGGTACCAGAACACCAACCACCAAGAAAGGCAGAGGTCGACCCCCTACCACGGGGGAATACGTCGACCTAGCCGCGGCGAAGAAGGCACTGGCCCTTGCCACGAAAGAGGAAATGGAGCAGCGCGCGGAGAAGGAACTCGCGGAGCGTGCCACCGAGGTTCGGATTACCAGAGCCGCAGCGCACCAAACCATCGCTGCAATGACGCAGTTAGGAGGCGGCGTCCTTGACCCCGAAGATGAGGCGAAGACGGCGGCGTTGCTCACAAGCAGTGTAGTCAACTCCTGCTCGATAGTCGAGTACGTCGCCGAGAGATCCTCTCGTCTGAAGGGAGGTTTTGTACGAGACCTAAAGGATGCCGTCAAACAAATAAAGACGGATGTCCAGATCCTCGCGGCACGGGGTGCTTCCGAGGAGAACAGGCTGCTGCAGGCCGAGAACGCCAAACTCCGAGCGGAGGTGGCGCAGATTCCGGAGCTCCGCAAGGAACTCGCGGAAATGAAGGCTGCCCTACAGGCTCTGCAGCAGAAACAGTTGACGACGGCAACTCCACGCGTCATTTTACAACGCTTGGAGGAGACTGCGGCACCCATGTCGCAGAATCTGGTCAAGGAAATGGAGGCGAGGCTGGTCCGCGAGATCAGCGGTCAATTCCAAGCCCAGTTCGCGGGACTCGAGAAACGGCTGAGCGAGCCGCCCCGCCCCTGTTCCTCCCCCCTCCTACCCTGTGCGTCCTCGGCGTCAGGTCCGAGAGAAGACGATGACGGCGATGCGATGCCAGAAGAGCCGCTGCCAGCACCGGTGCCAATGCCTTCCTCATCGAAGGCCAAGGCAAAAGGAAAGGCAAAGGGTAAGGCGAAGGCGAAGGCTCCTCCCCCATCTACAGGGAAGCCGACGCCGATCGCCCCAACCAATTCGAAGAAGACGACCGCGCCCCCCCGCGTTTTACCAACGGAGGGGCAGCAGCCAAAGCAAAAGAAGACGTGGCGGAAGCAGACCAGAGGAAGAGAGCCGAACCAGGAGAAGTCGGCTCCTCGAGAGCCTCGTGTCCTGCCACCTGCTCCGGCGAACATGGACCGGGGCTGGAACGTGGTTGCCCGCAGCGGCAAACACAAAGAGAGGGCGGCGCCAGCTCCCGCCGCCAAGGTCCAGCAGAAGAAGGCTCCGGCAAAGAAGCCCAAGGTCCGGCGACCGCGAACATCTGCGGTCGTCCTTACATTGCTGCCCAAAGCCACTGAGCAGGGCATAACATACAGTGCAATGCTTGCCAAGGCAAAGCAGGGCCTAAATTTGGAGGAGTTGGGGATCTCTGGGATCCACTATCGCAAGGCGGTAACCGGAGCATCCATTTTACAGATCTCCGGTGCCACCACGGGCGATAAGGCAGAGGCCCTAGCTAAGAAGCTGAGGGAGTCCCTGGACGAGTCCTGCGTGAAGGTCACCAGGCCCGTCAAATGCACCGAACTGCTGGTGACGGGCCTGGACGAGTCAGTCACAAAACCAGAGGTGGCAGAGGCAATAGCCAAGCTGGGTGGTTGTCCCACGGAAGATGTAAGGGTGGGCAACATCCGGCATACTTATGCCAGCATGGGCACTGCGTGGGCGAGCTGCCCTTCGGCGGTGGCCCACAAAGTGTTAGAGGGGAGGCTCATTGTGGGCTGGGCGATAGCTCGTACTCGTCTCCTGGAGCCAAGGGAGCTGCGGTGCTTCAGGTGCCGAGAGGCTGGCCATGTCGCCAGCAAATGTTCTGCAGCCGTTGATCGGGCGCTGCAGTGCCATAGATGCGGCCAAACCGGGCATCGTATGGCAGAGTGCGTAGCCGACCCTCACTGCACGTTGTGTGCGGATGCTGGGAGGGACGCCAAGCACTGGCTTGGGGGTAAAATGTGTTCGGCCCCCAAGCAGACGGTGAGCAAGAGAGGTCCGGCGGTTAGGGCGGCCAATGCCCGCAGGCCGGGGCCACCCCCTTCACGAACGGGAACTGAGGAGAATCAAGTTGAGCGGCCCAATAATGCCAGTACGCCCTCAACTTAAAATACTCCAGGCTAACATTAATCACTGTGCCAGGTCTCAAGATCTTTTGATCCAGAGCATGGCGCAGTGGTCAATTAATGTAGCGGTGGTAGGAGAGCCCTATTTTGTGCCTCAGCGCGACGACTGGGTTGGGGACCACTCGAGCACGGTCGCCGTGGTGGTGAGCGCTGCTCATGGTGCTCCTTCGATTAAGAAGGTGGTGAGGGGCCACGGCTTCGTTTGTGTCCTCTTGGGAGACATCGCACTTGTCGCGGTGTATTTCTCCCCGAACAGGCCTTTGGCCGAGTTCGAGGCTTTCCTCGCGGGTCTTGATTCCCTGCTCCTCGGCTGGTGTCGGCAGTTTCAGGTGGCGGTCGCTGGAGACCTGAACGCCAAGTCGACGGAGTGGGGCTCTCCTGCTACAGATCCGCGAGGAGAGGTTCTGGAGGAGTGGATCGCGACAAATGGTTTTGTCGTCCACAATCGTGGGACGGCTGACACGTGTGTGCGGCGGAGTGGGGGCTCGAAGGTTGACGTCACCGTCACAAGCCCCGGTCTCGCACAGCATGTCCAAGGCTGGAGGGTCGTGGTGGGGGAGGAGTCTTTTTCCGATCACCGGTATATCCGGTACGACATCTCCCCCAATACACGGAGCCCGGCAGGCCTAAGCCGTCCCGCGGTATCGTTGGGCCCCAGATGGGCGCTCAAGAAGCTAGACAGAGACGCGCTGGTCCTGGCGTCTCTCGTCGAAAGCTGGTCCCCGCTGCCTGAGAGGCCAGATGTCGAAGAGGAAGCAAACTGGTTCCGCGAGGCGATGACGCACATATGCGACGTCGCGATGCCGCGGGTCAGGATGCTTCCCCCGAAAAGGCAAGTCTACTGGTGGTCGGCCGAACTGGCACAGCTCCGTGCAGCGTGCGTCTCGGCCCGACGCCAGTATGCCAGATGCCGTCGAAGGGGTAGACGGCGTCGCAACCCCGATGAGGAAGCAGAAAACCGGCTGTACGCCGTTTATCAGGCGGCCAAGAAGCAGCTTCGGGTGGCGATCGGCGAAGCCAAAGAGAGGGCCTGGCAGGAGCTGATCGACACGTTGGACCGCGACCCATGGGGCAGGCCGTACAGACTCGTCATGAGTAGGCTTCGCCCCTGGGCTCCGCCTATCACGTCCAATATGGATCCCGGGCTGCTCACGGATGTGATTGAGGCGCTCTTTCCGAGCACAGTGGAGAGGGTGACACCACCAATCCCAAGGCCTTCAGTGGCGAGGGATGAACCCGCACCGATCCCAGAGGTGACGGAGGCCGAGTTGGGCACTGCAGTCCTCAAGCTGCAGGGCAAGAACACGGCTCCTGGACCCGATGGCGTTCCGGGGCGGGCGTGGGTGTTGGCCCTTAACAACGGGTTGGGTGATAGATTTCGAGGTATGCTCACCACCTGCATGCGAGTAGGCAGCTTCCCCGCGAAGTGGAAAATCGGCAAGCTGGTGCTCCTCAAGAAGGAGGGGCGCCCGGCGGACTCGCCGTCGGCCTATCGCCCAATTGTTTTGTTGGATGAGGCGGGCAAGCTCTTTGAGCGCATAATTGCCGCCCGCATCATCGAAATTTTGGAGACGACAGGGCCAAATCTAGCTCCAAATCAATTTGGTTTCCGGCGGGGCAGGTCCACCCTGGACGCTCTTTCCAGGGTGAGGGCCCTTGCTGAGGAGGAGGTTGCGCAAGGGGGGGTGGTGTTGGCGGTGTCACTCGACATCGCCAACGCTTTTAACAGCTTACCCCACACCTGCATCAGTGCAGCGCTCGATTATCACGGGGTCCCCCAATACTTGTGCAAGTTGGTCGTAGACTACCTGACGGAACGTTCTGTGGAGTACCCTACTAGTGAGGGATGGCGCCGGAGAAGCGTCGTGCGCGGTGTTCCACAGGGATCGGTACTTGGCCCGCTCCTGTGGAACATCGGATACGACTGGGCTATTCGGGGTGCCAACCTCAGAGGGGTAGATGTGCTATGTTACGCGGACGACACCTTGGTCACCGCTCGCGGGAAGACATTCCGGGACGCGAGCGTGTTGGCCACCGCGGGCGTAGCACATGTTGTGAGGAGGATTAGGAGTTTGGGGCTGACGGTGGCCCTTGAGAAATCCGAGGCCATAATTTTTCATGGCCCTCGGAAACGTCCACCCAGCGACGCTCATCTCGTGGTCGGAGGAGTTCCCATCGGCGTCGGGTCGACGCTCAAGTATTTGGGAATCGTACTCGACAGCCGGTGGACCTTCAAAGCCCACCTCCAATATCTGGCTCCGAAGCTGAAGAGAACTTCGTCTGCCCTTTGCCGGCTCATGCCGAATTTAGGTGGACCTGAAACTGGATGCAGACGGCTGTTTGCGGGAGTCGTACGGTCGGTGGCGCTATACGGTGCGCCCATATGGTCGGACGCCCTGAGTGCTCACAATCTATCCATACTGCGTCAATCGCAGAGGGTATTAGCACTTAGGGTGGCTAGGGCGTATCGTACCGTCTCGTACGACGCCGCTTGCCTCCTGGCAGCGACGCTGCCTTGGGACCTCGAAGCTGACGTGCTGACGGATGTGTACACAAGGACCGCTGAGGCGAAGAGCCGCGGGTCCGCACCGCCACACGAGGAGGTTGAGTCCTGGAGGAAGGAGGGGAAGGCTTATGCTGTCCGAAGGTGGAGACGCAGACTGCGGGAGCCCACAGCTGGACGCAACACCATCCAGGCCATACGGCCCGTCCTCAAGGAATGGTTGTTGTGTCGGGAACAGCGGGGGGGTTTACTCTCCTATCGTCTTGCGCAGGTCCTCTCAGGGCACGGTTGCTTTGGGAGGTACCTGTGCAATGTGGCGAGGAGGGAGCAGACCCCGGCTTGCCATCAGTGCAATGCAGAAGAGGACACGGCCCTGCACACACTCCAGGTGTGCCCGGCGTGGTCATCGGAGAGGACGGAGCTGATGACAGCCATAGGATCTGACCTTTCGCTGCCAGCCGTCATTAGCGCGATGGTTGGCAGCATCACGGCGTGGGAGGCGGTTTCGCGTTTTTGCGAAGCCGTCATGTCGGAGAAGGAGGCCGAGGAGAGGCTGCGCGAGGATGATCCCGCAGCGAATCCCCTCAGGCGCAAGAGGCCTGGGCGACGTCGAAGGGCTTTTGCCGCGACGATCGCCCCATAAGGGTTACCCAGTCTCCGGGCGGGACACCTTTTATCCCGGAGTCATGGGCCCATGTGATGTGGCGACGACATACACGTTCTCCGGTATGTCGTCGCCGAGGAGGAGAAACGCGGCTGTATTCAGCCGCGTTTGCGCGCTATTGCGCCAGCGCACGTGCTATTGCACGTGCGCACGTGCTATTGCGCGTTGAAGTAGGTGAGCCTGCTATTGCGGGCAAGAGCCGTGTGAGGGAGCCTGGGTAAAGGCTCTGCTGAGGCCCTCTTTACCCTCACGATCGGCAGCAGACGGGGAACAGGGGAAATTTTAGTGGCGTAGTCCCGGCGCTTTTTACACGCCGGGGAGTCCCACACACCCCCCACCGCCCATGTCCCGGGGCAGTGGGGATGTGCGTAAACGCATTTTTACCCCTTAAAAAAAAAAAAAAAAAAAAAAGGTTAGGTTAGGTTGGGGTGCGAATTTCCGGGACCTCCTCGTGGTGCACCCTGGGCAACGGCTGGATGATGGATCGACGCCTGCCACGTCGAACCATCAACCAGACGGCTGACACCGGACTAGGGACCGTGGCACTCTCCGCCTGCTTTTGTCCGCATAGCGGGGCGGCGGTTGTAGTGTCCACGAGGCGTTGAGTTGGTGCTTTTTGTGGTGGGTCTCTCCCTCTTTTATCCTCCGTTTTCGGAGGGGGGGAGGAGACGTGGAAGGTGATTGCTCTCCGCCGTCTTTTATCCGCATAGCGGGGCGGCGGACGACGCATAGTTGGTGGTGAAGAGTCCCCCTTTTGTCTACTCTGTGGGACACGCGGAGCAGATCTCTGCTCGTGGTATGGCGGGCGGGAGAACCGCGTATCATCGTTTTCGGTGGTAGTTGTGTCGGAGCGCTTCGCTCTAGTGGAGCTTTTGCTCGGGGAGTTGGACGGCTTTCAAAGTCGTGGGAGTCTGTTGAGACTCAGAGGCCGTAAGGCGGAGGCTGGCGGGCAGTAGTCCGCGGCGCGGCGGGACCGGCAGTCCACGAAAGTGGCTGCTGGTTAGGCTTCGGCCACCGCCGGGCAACCTGTTACCCCTCGCAGAAGTAGAGATTGTTCTAACAGGCAGGCATGTGTTGCAGTCTGCGAGGGAACAGGGGGGCTTGCCTTAACTGGCCGGCCCCAACTGGAGCAAACCAGATTAAAAAACCCCTAACTCTTGCCACTGGGGCGCCTCATTCGAGGCCTCGCGTGGTGGCAAGTGCCCGTATTTGCGGGATGGCAGGGGGGGACATACCCCTGCCCGCTAGCGGCCAACCCTGAGGGACCAGCCGTCCCCTTAGGTGATGTAGGCTTGCCCGGGTGATAGGGCTCCGCCCGGGTCGACCATTGTTTCCCGAAAACTCGTGGGATAAGGTTATGAGTAGTTCAAATTCCAAACCCGACGTAGGCGCAGTGGGCGCGAGAAGACGTGGCGCAGTGGGCGCAAAGGATGGTGGCGCAGTGGGCGCACGGAACGCTTCGGCGTCGAGGGAGAGAAGAGATAGGAGTGAAGAGGAGAGCGAATCCGACGCATCGGCAACGTCGATGCACTCAGCGACGTCAGCGAGGTCAGGCAGGTCACTGAGGTCGACACGCTCAGCTCAGCCAGACGCTGGGCTATTTCTGAAGACAGGAGGGTCGCGTAAGCGACCGGGACCGATGAGGGCGACAAAGGGATCGGATAACGACGGGCAATCTAGTAGTGGGGAGTCCAGCGACGGTCAGCTGCGATCGCGGTCACCCCGGGGCTCTAGATCGGGCTCCAGATCCTGTTCGGGAACCAGAACCCCGACCCAAAAGAAAGGCAGAGGCCGACCCCCCACCACGGGCGAATACGTCGACCTAGCCGTGGCGAAGAGGGCACTGGCCCTTGCAACAAAGGAGGAGATGGAGCAGCGCGCGGAGAAAGAACTCGCGGAGCGTGCTACCGAAGTGCGGATCACCAGGGCCGCAGCACACCAGACTATAGCGGCAATGACGCAGCTGGGAGGCGGCATCCTGGACCTGGAAGACGAGGCCAAGACGGCGGCGTTGCTCACAAGCAGTGTGTCCAACTCCTGCTCAATAGTTGAGTACGTCGCCGAAAGATCTTCCCGTCTGAAGGGAGGTTTCGTCAGAGACCTGAAGGAGGCCGTGAAACAGATTAGGACGGACGTCCAGATCCTCGCGGCACGAGGCGCATCTGAAGAGAACAGGTTGCTGCAGGCTGAGAACGCCAAACTCCGGGCGGAGGTGGCGCAGATTCCGGAGCTTCGCAAAGAACTCGCGGAAGTGAGGGCTGCCTTACAGGCTCTGCAGCTGCAGCGGTCAACTCCACGCGTCACTTTACAGCGCTTGGAGGAGACTGCGGCACCTATGATGCAGAATGTTGTCAAGGAAATGGAGGCGAGGCTGGTGCGCGAGATCAGCGGACAGCTTCAGGCCAAGTTCTCGGCCCTGGGACTTGAGAACCGTCTGAGCGAGCCGCCTCTCCCCTGTTCTTCCCCCCTCCTACCATGTGCGTCTCCGACATTGGGCAGGAGAGAAGAAGTTCTTGATGCGGCACCTAATGAGCCGCCAGTAGTGACGGTACCAGTACCGGTGCCTTCCTCATCGAAGGCCAAGGCTAAAGACAAGGCGAAGGGTAAGGCGAAGGCAAAGGCACCTCCCCCATCTACAGGGAAGCCGACGCCGACCGCCCAAACAATGAAGAAGAAAACGACCGCGCCCTCCCGCGCTTTGCCAACGGAGGGGCTGCAGCAGCCGAAGACTAAGAAGACGTGGCGGAAACAAGGCAGAGGAAGGGAGTCGAACCAGGAGAAGTCGGCTCCCCGAGAGCCTCGCGTCCTGCCACCTGCTCCGGCGAACATGGACCGGGGCTGGAATGTGGTTGCCCGCAGTGGCAAACATAAAGAGAATGCGGCGTCGGCTCCCGTCGCCAAAGAACAGTCGAAGAAGGCTTCCGCTAAGAAGCCCAAAGTCCGACGACCGCGGACATCGGCGGTGGTCCTCACTCTGCTGCCTAAAGCTGTCGAAGAGGGCCTAACTTATAGCTCAATGCTGGCCAAGGCGAAATCGGGTTTGAACCTCGAAGAGCTAGGGATCTCTGGCATACACTATCGCAAGGCGGTGACCGGAGCATCCATTTTACAGATCTCCGGTGCCACCACGGGCGATAAGGCAGAGGCCCTAGCCAAGAAGCTGCGAGAGTCCTTGGACGAGTCCTGCGTGAAGGTCACCAGGCCCGTCAAATGCACCGAACTGCTGGTGACAGGCCTGGACGAGTCGGTCACACAGCCAGAGGTAGCAGAGGCAATAGCCAAGCTGGGTGGTTGTCCCACGGAGGACGTCAGGGTGGGCAACATCCGGCACACCTACGCCAACATGGGAACTGCCTGGGCGAGTTGCCCTGCGGCGGTGGCCCATAAAGTTTTGGAAGGGAGGCTCATTGTGGGCTGGGCGATTGCTCGCACTCGTCTCCTGGAGCCAAGGGAGCTGCGGTGCTTCAGGTGCCGAGAGGCGGGCCATGTCGCCAGCAAATGTTCTGCAGCGGTTGATCGGGCGCTGCAGTGCCATAGATGCGGCCAAACCGGGCATCGCATGGCAGAGTGCGTAGCTGACCCTCACTGCACGCTGTGTGCGGATGCTGGGAGGGACGCAAAACACTGGCTTGGGGGTAAAACATGTTCGGCCCCCAAGCAGACAGTGAAGAAGAGAGGTCCGGCTATCAGGGCAGCAAACGCCCTCAAGTCAAAGCCACCCCCCTCACGAACGGGAACAGAAGAGAGCCAAGCAGAGCCGACCAACAATGTCAGCACGCCCTCTGCTTAAAGTTCTACAGGCGAACATTAACCACTGTGCCAGGTCTCAAGATCTTCTGATCCAGAGCATGGCGCAGTGGTCAATTAATGTGGCGGTGGTAGGAGAGCCCTATTTTGTGCCTCAGCGCGACGACTGGGTTGGGGACCACTCGAGCACGGTCGCCGTGGTGGTGAGCGCTGCTCATGGTGCTCCTCCGATTAGGAAGGTGGTCAGGGGCCACGGCTTCGTTTGTGTCCTCTTGGGAGACATCGCACTTGTCGCGGTGTATTTCTCCCCGAACAGGCCTTTGGCCGAGTTCGAGGCTTTCCTCGCGGGTCTTGACTCCCTGCTCCTCGGCTGGTGTCGGCAGTTTCAGGTGGCGGTCGCTGGAGACCTGAACGCCAAGTCGACGGAGTGGGGCTCTCCTGCTACAGATCCGCGAGGAGAGGTTCTGGAGGAGTGGATCGCGACAAATGGTTTTGTCGTCCACAACCGTGGGACGGCGGATACGTGTGTGCGGCGGAGTGGGGGCTCAAAGGTTGACGTCACCGTCACAAGCCCCGGTCTCGCACAGCATGTCCAAGGCTGGAGGGTCGTGGTGGGGGAGGAGTCCTTTTCCGATCACCGGTATATCCGGTACGACATCTCCCCCAGTACACGGAGCCCGGCAGGCCTAAGTCGTCCCGCTGTATCGCTGGGCCCCAGGTGGGCGCTTAAGAAGCTCGACAGAGATGCGCTGGTCCTGGCATCTCTGGTCGAGAGCTGGTCCCCGCTGCCTGAGGGGCCAGAGGTTGAAGCAGAAGCCGACTGGTTCCGCGAGGCGATGACGCACATATGCGACGTCGCGATGCCGCGGGTCAGGACGCTTCCCCCCAAAAGGCAAGTCTACTGGTGGTCGGCCGAACTGGCACAGCTTCGTGCAGCGTGCGTCTCGGCCCGACGCCAGTATGCCAGATGCCGTCGAAGGGGTAGAAGGCGTCGCAATCCTGACGAGGAGACCGAAAATCGTCTGTATGCCGTCTATCAGGCGGCCAAAAAGCAGCTTCGGGTGGCGATCGGCGAAGCCAAAGAGAGGGCCTGGCAAGAGCTGATCGACACGTTGGACCGCGACCCATGGGGCAGGCCGTACAGACTCGTTATGAGTAAGCTTCGCCCCTGGGCTCCGCCAATCACGTCCAACATGGATCCCGAACTGCTCACGGCTGTGATTGAGGCGCTCTTTCCGAGCACAGTGGAGAGGGTAACACCACCAATCCCAAGGCCTTCAGTGGCGAGGGATGAACCTGCACCGATCCCAGAGGTGACGGAGGCCGAGTTGGGCACTGCAGTCCTAAAGCTGCAGGGCAAGAACACGGCCCCTGGACCCGATGGTGTTCCGGGGCGGGCGTGGGTGTTGGCCCTTAATAATGGATTGGGTGATCGGTTTAGACGTATGCTCACCACCTGCATGCGAGTAGGCAGCTTCCCCGCGAAGTGGAAAATCGGCAAGCTGGTGCTCCTCAAGAAAGAGGGGCGCCCGGCGGACTCGCCGTCGGCCTATCGCCCGATTGTCCTTTTAGATGAGGCGGGCAAGCTCTTTGAGCGCATTATTGCCGCCCGCATCATCGACATCTTGGAGACGACAGGGCCAAATCTAGCCCAGAACCAATTTGGTTTCCGGCGGGGCAGGTCCACCCTGGACGCTCTTTCCAGGGTGAGGGCCCTTGCCGAGGAGGAGGTCGCGCAAGGGGGCGTGGTGTTGGCGGTGTCACTCGACATCGCCAACGCTTTTAACAGCTTGCCCCACACCTGCATCAGTGCAGCGCTCGAATACCACGGGGTCCCCCAATACTTGCGCAAGCTGGTCGCAGCTTATTTGTCGGAGCGTTTTGTGGAGTATCCCACTAGTGAGGGTTGGCGCCGGAGAAGCGTCGTGCGCGGTGTTCCACAGGGATCGGTTCTTGGCCCGCTCCTGTGGAACATCGGATACGACTGGGCGATCCGGGGCGCTAACCTCAGAGGGGTAGATGTGCTATGCTACGCGGATGACACATTGGTCACCGCTCGCGGGAAGACATTCCGGGACGCGAGCGTGTTGGCCACCGCGGGCGTAGCACATGTCGTTAGAAGGATAAGGTGCTTGGGGCTGACCGTGGCCCTCGAAAAATCCGAGGCCATATGTTTTCATGGCCCTCGGAAGCGTCCACCTAGCGACGCTCATCTCGTGGTCGGAGGGGTTCCCATCGGCATCGGGTCGACACTCAAGTACTTGGGCATCGTACTCGACAGCCGGTGGAGCTTCAAAGCCCACTTCGAATACCTGGCTCCAAAATTGAAGAGGACTTCGTCCGCCCTCTGCCGGCTTATGCCGAATTTAGGCGGACCCGAAATCGGATGTAGACGGCTGTTTGCGGGAGTCGTACGGTCGGTAGCGCTATACGGTGCGCCCATATGGTCGGACGCCATGAGTGCTCACAACCTATCCATCTTGCGTCAATCGCAGAGGGTATTAGCACTCAGGGTGGCTAGGGCGTACCGTACCGTTTCGTACGACGCCGCATGTCTCCTGGCAGCGACGCTGCCGTGGGACCTCGAAGCTAGCGTGTTGACGGTTGTTTACGGAAGGACCGCTGAGGCGAAGAGCCGCGGGTCCGCACCGGCACACGAGGAAGTAGAGCTTTGGCGGAAGGAGGCGAAGGACCACGCTCTCAGAAGGTGGAGACGCAGGTTGCGGGTGCCTATAGCGGGACGCAACACCATTCAGGCCATCCGGCCCGTCCTGAAGTTATGGTTGAAGCGTCGAGAGCAGCCGGGGGGTTTGCTCTCCTATCGTCTTGCGCAGGTCCTCTCAGGGCACGGTTGCTTTGGGAGGTACCTGTGCAATGTGGCGAAGAGAGAGCAAACCCCAGCGTGCCATCAGTGCAATGCGCAGGAGGACACGGCCCTGCACACACTCCAGGTGTGCCCGGCGTGGTCGGTAGAAAGGAGGGAGCTGAGTACAGCCATTGGAAATGACCTTTCGCTGCCAGCCGTCATTAGCGCGATGGTTGGCAGCATCACAGCTTGGGAGGCGGTTTCGCGTTTTTGCGAAGCCGTCATGTCGGAAAAAGAGGCCGAGGAGAGGCTGCGTGAGGACGATCCCGCAGCAAATCCCCTCAGGCGCAAGAGGCCTGGGCGACGTCGAAGGGCTTTTGCCGCGACGATCGCCCCATAAGGGTAACCCAGACTCCGGGCGGGACACCTTTTTATCCCGGAGCCATGGGCCCATGTGACGTGGCGACGACATACACGTTCTCCGGTATGTCGTTGCCGAGGAGGAGAAACGCGGCTGTATTCAGCCGCGTTTGCGCGCTTTTGCGCCAGCGCACGTGCTATTGCACGTGCGCACGTGCTATTGCGCGTTGAGTGAGGTGAGCCTGCTATTGCGGGCAAGAGCCGTGTGAGGTGAACCCGGGTAAAGGCTCTGCTGAGGCCCTATTTACCCTCACGACCGGCAGCAGACGGGGAACAGGGGAGATTTTAGTGGTGTAGTCCCGGCGCTTTTTACACGCCGGGGAGTCCCACACACCCCCCACCGCCCATGTCCCGGGGCAGTGGGGATGTGCGTAAACGCATTTTTACCCCTTAAAAAAAAAAAAAAAAAAGGTTAGGTTAGGTTTTTTTTTTTTTTTTTTTTTTTTTTTTTTACATCTTATTTTATTCATTTATAATCTATATGATTCACAATTTGGTTTAATGGCCGACTTACACACTACATTGTTTCGATGAGGACCGGTGTTGGCCACTGAGATGTGGGCCAACAGCAGCCGACAAAGTGAGGCCGATGCAACTACGGTATGTCGCAAGGGCCTCAGGGGACAGACAAGAAAATAAACAAAGGAATATATAAATATACATAATAAGTGCAAGGGCGAAAAGGGTCGCTCTTGCACGTACGAATGTGAACAGCCGACACAACAAAACGACGGGAAATATATAGAAACTTAAAAAATAGTGGATACTTACAAACAAAAAAAAAATTAGGAAATATTCATACGAACGGTAACGGGGTGTTACCGGTCACACCCTGTTACCGGTCACACCCCGTTACCGGTCACACCCCGTTACCGGTAACACCCCGTTACCGGTCACGGCCCGTGACCGGGCACTCTTAACGTAGAACATAAAAGATGACAAACTGATTAAAAGTACTTAGGACTAATTACACGGTGTTACCGGGGCGCGACCGACAACAAGGCTCGAACTGTGCCCGGTAACACCCTGTTACCGGTCACACCCTGTGACCGGTCACACCCTGTGACCGGTCACACCCTGTGACCGGTCACACCCTGTTACCGGTCACACCCTGTTACCGGTCACACCCTGTTACCGGTCACACCCCGTTACCGGCAACACCCTGTTACCGGTCACGGCCCGTGACCGGGCACACTTAACGTAGAAAATAAAAAAATGACAAACTGATTACAAGTACTTAGGACTAATTACACGGAGTCACCGGGGCGCGACCGACAAAAGGGCTCGAACTGTGCCCGGTAACACCCTGTTACCGGTCACACCCTGTGACCGGTCACACCCTGTGACCGGTCACACCCTGTTACCGGTCACACCCTGTTACCGGTCACACCCTGTTACCGGTCACACCCCGTTACCGGTAACACCCTGTTACCGGTCACGGCCCGTGACCGGGCACACTTAACGTAGAAAAATAAAAAATGACAAACTGATTACAAGTACTTAGGACTAATTACACGGAGTCACCGGGGCGCGACCGACAAAAGGGCTCGATCTATGCCCGGTAACACCCTGTTACCGGTCACACCCCGTGACCGGTCACACCCTGTGACCGGTCACACCCTGTGACCGGTCACACCCTGTGACCGGTCACACCCTGTTACCGGTCACACCCTGTTACCGGTCACACCCCGTTACCGGTAACACCCTGTTACCGGTCACGGCCCGTGACCGGGCACACTTAGCATGGAAAAAGGTACAAAACAAAAGAAAAACAAGTTAAGACACAAAATATAGTACAAGGTGAAATGAGGTGTGCAGGAACTTAAAACTAGCAACAGATTACGTAGAAGTACTTAGGACTAATTACACGGAGTCACCGGGGCGCGACCGACGACAGGGCTCGATCTATGCCCGGTAACACCCTGTTACCGGTCACACCCTGTGACCGGTCACACCCTGTGACCGGTCACACCCCGTTACCGGTAACACCCTGTTACCGGTCACGGCCCGTGACCGGGCACACTTAGCATGTAAAAAGGAACAAAACAAAAGAAAAACAAGTAAAAACACACAATATAGTACAAGGTGAAATGAGGTGTGCAGGAACTTAAAACTGGGAACAGATTACGTGGACATGACATGACAATAAAAGAAAACTTAAAGGTAAGCATGTGACAATTGTAAAAAGGCAAAAGTGATACAGTATATACAAATTTAATTCTGTGCGCAAAAGTCAGTCTTATCATCTACCCGTTTCATCATTGCGCGCACCTTGGGGCAATCGATACTGAGGGCGGAGTGGTTGGTATCCTTCTTGGTCTTAAACCTCGCATTGAAGCTGACACAGTTGGCGCATTTCGGCGCCCGCGACAGATCGGGGCAGGCGGCGGCCAGGTGTTCTTGTTTCCCGCAGTGGCCACAGGTGTTACACGCAGCAGGACAGTGACGCTGCGTGTGGCCAAACTGCAGGCAGCGGCGGCACTGTAAGAAGGCCGAGAAGCCCTCCACGTGGATCCGCTGAAACTCCGCCCGAACTCGTCCGAGGGTGACCAGCTTCGCATACATTGCCGGTGAGACTTTGAAAACAGCGTTGTACAGGCTGGGACTTCTATTATTTCTGCTGAATTTGAATGTGAATTCGTCCGGTTTGTGCTCCCGAAGCTCCGGATTCTGTCTCAGGACGGCGGCGGCGATTTCCTCCCTGGGTAAGTCTTTCGAGACCCCCTTGAGGATGACCAGGGGCCTGAGTCTGCGTTCAGGCTCAGCAGACACCCCAGCGTCTGGTGTCGATGACAGGTTGATGCGTTTAACGGCGTCGCGCATTTCCAGCCCGGAGTCGAACTCTACTCTTACTTTATTACCAGACAGGCTGGTTATCGCTGCTGGGGTATATTCCACGTCAGGGGTCCTCAGGGCCTTCCTTAGGACCTGTACCGCGCGTTGCCTAGTGGGGCCCTCTCCAGGGCAGGTGACTACTAACGCCGAACGAGGTGGTTTGGGCTGAGACGTCGTTGGTGCCGGTGCAGGGACGGTTGGTGGCCTGGATCTGTTGCCGGCCACGGCCGCATATGAGGCGCGTTGTGAGGACGCTCTGCCCATCTCCGTCCTTATGGCGCGTGCCACAGCACCCTCGACGAGGGCCTGCAGGTTCTCAGGCGAGCATGAGTGTTGTTGTGGAGGAGTGGTGGTCGTCTGCTGCGAGACGGTGATGGTCGCTGGTGGTGGTGGTGGTGTTGTTGCTGGGGGTGCTGCTGGTGGTGATACGGGTGCGTTCCGACCCTTGAAGATGTCATCTAGGGCGGCGATCACAGAGTTAACCCTTTCTATGCACAGCAGCCTGTTTGCTTTGGTTACGCTCTTTGCTGAGTTGAGGAGGGTGGGAATGTCGCGGAGCATCCGGAGAATGTGGGCTGGTGTTTCAGAGGCTCGGGTCTCGATTGGCTCTGGGATGGAGTGGGCATCATCCCCGATGTCCGAGTCACAATCGTCAATGCCGGGTATCAAGTCGTCATCATCTTGGTGGTAGAAGTATTTGGAAGCGAACTCGGCCGCCGAGCGCGGCAGTGGCTGCGCCATCTGCGTAGTCGGGGATACGAACATGCACTAAGTCACTGGAACTAACTTCACTGCACTGTCACTGTTAAGTATGAGTCACTGGATAAGTCACGGTCACGGTCGGTAACACCCTGTTACCGGTCACACCCTGTGACCGGTCACACCCTGTGACCGGTCACACCCTGTTACCGGTCACACCCTGTGACCGGTCACACCCTGTTACCGGTCACACCCTGTTACCGGTCACACCCTGTGACCGGTCACACCCTGTTACCGGTCACACCCTGTTACCGGTCACACCCTGTTACCGGTCACACCTTGTTACCGGTCACACCCTGTTACCGGGACGCGTGCGCTCTCTACAACGCCTGGGAGCCGACTGGTTAGGTTAGGTTAGGTTAGGTTAGGTTAGGTTAGGTTAGGTTAGGTTAGGTTAGGTTAGGTTAGGTTAGGTTAGGTTAGGTTAGGTTAGGTTAGGTTAGGTTAGGTTAGGTTAGGTTAGGTTAGGTTAGGTTAGGTTAGGTTAGGTTAGGTTAGGTTAGGTTAGGTTAGGTTAGGTTAGGTTAGGTTAGGTTAGGTTAGGTTAGGTTAGGTTAGGTTAGGTTAGGTTAGGTTAGGTTAGGTTAGGTTAGGTTAGGTTAGGTTAGGTTAGGTTAGGTTAGGTTAGGTTAGGTTAGGTTAGGTTAGGTTAGGTTAGGTTAGGTTAGGTTAGGTTAGGTTAGGTTAGGTTAGGTTAGGTTAGGTTAGGTTGGGGTGCGAAGTTCCGAGACCTCCACGTGGTGCACCCTGGGCAACGTCTGTTCGATGGGTCAGAGCGGCACTGACTTTCCGGGCAGACGGCTAACTTCGGAACGGGGGAGGGACCTTCGGGTCAAAGGTGGTCTCCAATGGTGGTGCCGGAAGAGGCAGCGCTGGCTAGTCGATGCGAGAGCCTGGTGCCTACACGTTGGCGTCGGCTCACCACCTAAGACGTGGTGTTTGCGGCGTCTTCCGGATGGTTCGCCTTTGGTAGGGGGCCAAAGCGTAGACCATAGCCTTAAATTTAGCGCTGAGTTTCATCCGGGCCCCTTTTGACACCACTGTTGGAGACGTGTGTGGGGCCGCGTCGGGGCACTTGCCCGGCGGTCACCAGGTGGAGGGCTGCGTCGGGGCGTCTGCCCGGCGGCCGATAGGTGTTGGCCGCGTCGGGGCGTTTGTCCGGCGGTCGGCAGTTTTCTCCAGTGGCGGGCGCGGCTCGTCGGCGGGTGGAGTGTGCGGACTTGTGCTGGGAGCTGTCTGAGCAGTGAGTGACAGAGCCCTATGTGGAGGCACACCACACGATGGGTATGTCCACCGCCCAGTGCCGCACAGTGTCTTGGGCAGGTCCGATGCATCGCCCGCCGGGGGATCGCGATCGCCACTGGAGGAGACGGCAGGACGTAGCGGTCGTATCGGGGCGTTTGTCCGGCGACCGGGGGGTGGGACCACGTCGGGGCTTTTGTCCGGTGGATTCTAGGAGGGCCGCGTCGGGGCATCTGTCCGGCGGCGTTAGGTGTGACTGCGTCGGGGCGCTTGTCCGGCAGTGCAGGTAGGGTGGGGGAGCCTGCG
The DNA here is from genome assembly GCA_963931975.1 of Cataclysta lemnata. NCBI lineage: Eukaryota > Metazoa > Arthropoda > Insecta > Lepidoptera > Crambidae > Cataclysta > Cataclysta lemnata. The sequence goes on from OZ008364.1 coordinate 9,134,060, forward strand.
CCCTCTAGCTCCCTCTGGGGCTGGAAGAGCGCCGGTTCCTGTCGTATGGGGGCCTGTCTTGGAAAGATTCCTCTTCAGAGGAAACTTGGTCAGGACGGGCGGGTCCTTTGTCCGGCGCAGTACGCTGTTGTTGGACATTGGACTAGGGGAAACGGTGCACAGAAGGAGCCCGAAAGGGCGGGCGCAGGTGGCTGTCCGGTGACATATCCTAACGGATGACCCCGGATGGCTGCCATAGTGTGCTTTGGCTCGATATGCCCGGAGAGGATGTTTAGTGGTGTAGTGGGGGAACGTCTCTACCCCGAGTCCCACATACCTCTGTAGTTGCACCGTACTGCAGGGATGATGCGTAAATGCAGTTTACCTCTCCGCAAAAAAAAAAAAAAAAAAAAAAAAAAAAAAAAAAAAAAAAAAAAAAAAAAAAAAAAAGGTTAGGTTAGGTTAGGTTAGGTTAGGTTAGGTTAGGTTAGGTTAGGTTAGGTTAGGTTAGGTTAGGTTGGGGTGCGGATGGGGTGCGAATTTCCGGGACCTCCTCGTGGTGCACCCTGGGCAACGGCTGGTTGATGGATCGACGCCTGCCGCGTCGAGCCATCAACCAGACGGCTGACACCGGACTAGGGACCGTGGCACTCTCCGTCTGCTTTTGTCCGCATAGCGGGGCGGCGGTAGAAGTGTCCACGAGGCATTGAGTTGGTGTTTTGGTGGTGGGTCTCTCCCTCTTTTATCCTCCGTTTTCGGAGAGGGGGAGGAGACGTAGAAGATGGCATTGCTCTCCGTCGTTTTTTTTTATCCGCATAGCGGGCCGGCGGATTGAGGCATAGTTGTGATGCAGAGTCCCCTCACTTCTCTACTTTGTGGGACACGTGGAGCAGTTTTCTGCTCGTGGTATGGCGGGCGGGAGAACCGCGGACCATTGTTTTTGGTGGTCGATGTGACAGAGTGCTTTGCTCTAGTGGAGCTTTTGCTCGGGGAGTCGGACGACTTTCAAAGTCGTGGGAGTCTTTTGAGACTCAGAGGCCGTAAGGCGGAGGCTGGCGGGCAGTAGTCCGCGGCGCGGCGGGACCGGCAGTCCACGAAAGTGGCTGCTGGTTAGGCTTCGGCCACCGCCGGGCAACCTGTTACCCCTCGCAGAAGTAGAGATTGTTCTAACAGGCAGGCATGTGTTGCAGTCTGCGAGGGAACAGGGGGGCTTGCCTTAACTGGCCGGCCCCAACTGGAGCAAACCAGAATAAAAAACCCCTAACTCTTGCCACTGGGGCGCCTCTTTTGAGGCCTCGCGTGGTGGTAAGTGCCCGTATTTGCGGGATGGCAGGGGGGGACATACCCCTGCCCGCTAGCGGCCAACCCTGAGGGACCAGCCGTCCCCTTAGGTTTTCGTAGGCTTCCCTGGGTGTGAGGGCATGACCCGGGGTGACTTTTAGTTCCCTCCAACTCGTGGGATCAGAATATGAGCTGTATAAAACCCAAAAACCCCGACGAAGGCGCAGCGGGCGCGAGAAGACGTGGCGCAGTGGGCGCAAAGGATGGTGGCGCAGTGGGCGCACGGGACGCTTCGGCGTCGAGGGACAGAAGAGATAGGAGCGAAGAAGACAGCGAGTCCGACGCATCGGCCACGTCGATGCACTCAGCGACATCAGCGAGGTCAGGGAGGTCACTGAGGTCGACACGCTCAGCTCAGCCAGACGCTGGGCTGTTTCTCAAAATGGAAGGAGGGCCGCGCAAGCGACCGGGACCGAGGAGTGCGAAAAAGGTGTCGGCTCAAGATGAGCAATCTAGTAGTGGGGAGTCCAGCGACGGTCAGTTGCGTTCGCGGTCACCTCGGGGCTCTAGATCCGGCTCCAGATCTGGCTCGGGCACTAGGACACCGGCCACAAAGAAAAGCAGAGGCCGACCCCCCACCACGGGGGAATACGTCGACCTAGCCGTGGCGAAGAGGGCACTGGCCCTTGCCACAAAAGAAGAAATGGAGCAGCGCGCGGAGAAAGAACTCGCGGAGCGTGCCACCGAAGTTCGGATTACCAGAGCCGCAGCCCACCAGACCATCGCTGCAATGACGCAGCTGGGAGGCGGCATCCTGGACCTGGAAGATGAGGCCAAGACGGCGGCGTTGCTCACAAGCAGTGTGGCTAACTCCTGCTCGATAGTCGAGTACGTCGCCGAAAGATCTTCCCGTCTGAAGGGAGGTTTCGTCAGAGACCTGAAGGAGGCTGTAAAGCAGATTAAGACGGACGTCCAGATCCTCGCGGCGCGAGGCGCATCTGAAGAGAACAGACTGCTGCAGGCCGAGAACGCCAAACTCCGGGCGGAGGTGGCGCAGATTCCGGAGCTCCGCAAGGAACTCGCGGAAGTGAGGACTGCCTTACAGGCTCTGCAGCTGCAACAGTCAACTCCACGCGTCACTTTACAGCGCTTGGAGGAGACTGCGGCACCTATGACGCAGAAAGTTATGAAGGACATGGAGGCGAGGCTGGTCCGCGAGATCAGCGGCCAGCTCCAAGCCCAGTTTTTGGCACTGGGACTTGAGAAACGTCTGAGCGAGCCGCCCCGCCCCTGTTCCTCCCCCCTCCTACCCTGTGCGTCCTCGACGCTGGGTCGGAGAGAGGAAGACGGCGTTGCGATTGAAGAAGAGCCGCTGCCAGTACCAGTGCAAGCTCCAGTGCCCGCCTTCTCGAAGGCCAAGGCAAAAGGCAAGACGAAGGGTAAGGCGAAGGCTCCTCCCCCATCTACAGGGAGGCCGACGCCGATCGCCCCAACCAACACGGAAAAGACAACCGCGCCCCCCCGCGTTTTACCAACGGAGGGGCAGCAACAAAAGAGGAAGAAGACGTGGCGGAAACAGGCCAGAGGACGGGAGGCGAACCAGGAGAAGTCGGCTCCCCGAGAGCCTCGCGTCCTGCCACCTGCTCCGGCAAACATGGACCGGGGTTGGAACGTGGTTGCCCGCAGTGGGAAACATAAGGAGACAGCGGCGTCAGCTCCCGCCGCCAAGGTCCAGCAGAAGAAGGCTCCTGAAAAGAAGCCCAAGGTTCGGCGACCGCGAACATCTGCGGTCGTTCTTACGCTGCTGCCCAAAGCTACCGAACAGGGCATGACGTACAGTGCGATACTGGCTAAGGCCAAGCAAAGCCTAAATTTGGAGGAGCTGGGGATCTCTGGCATTCACTATCGCAAGGCGGTAACCGGAGCATCCATTTTACAGATCTCCGGTGCCACCACGAGCGATAAAGCCGAGACCCTGGCCAAGAAGTTGAGAGAGTCCCTGGATGAGTCCTGTGTGAAGGTCACCAGGCCCATCAAATCCACCGAACTCCTGGTGACGGGGCTCGATGAGTCAGTCACACAGCCGGAGGTGGCTGAGGCAATAGCCAAGCTGGGTGGTTGTCCCACGGAGGACGTCAAGGTGGGCAACATCCGGCATACCTATGCCAGCATGGGCACTGCTTGGGCGAGCTGCCCTTCGGCAGTGGCCCAGAAAGTGTTAGAAGGGAGGCTCATTGTGGGCTGGGCGATTGCTCGCACTCGTCTCCTGGAGCCAAGGGAGCTGCGGTGCTTCAGGTGCCGAGAAGCTGGCCATGTCGCCAGCAAATGTACTGCAGCCGTTGATCGGGCGCTGCAGTGCCATAGATGCGGCCAAACAGGGCATCGTATGGTGGAGTGCAATGCAGACCCTCACTGCACGCTGTGTGCGGATGCTGGGAGGGACGCTAAACACTGGCTTGGGGGTAAAACGTGTTCGGCCCCCAAGCAAACGGTGAAGAAGAAAGGTCCGGCGATCAGGGCAGCCAACGCCCGTAAACCAGTGCCACCCCCCTCACGAACGGGAACAGAAGGGAGTCAAGCAGAGCCGACCAACAATGTCAGCACGCCCTCTGCTTAGGATACTTCAGGCGAACATCAACCACTGTGCCAGGTCTCAAGATCTTTTGATCCAGAGCATGGCACAGTGGTCAATCAACGTGTCAATCATCGGAGAGCCCTATTTTGTTCCCCAGCGCGACGACTGGGTTGGGGACCACTCGAGCACGGTTGCCGTGGTGGTGAGCGCTGCTCATGGTGCTCCTCCGATTAGGAAGGTGGTGAGGGGCCATGGATATGTTTGTGTCCTCTTGGGAGACATCGCACTTGTCGCGGTGTATTTCTCCCCGAACAGGCCTTTGGCCGAGTTCGAGGCTTTCCTCGCGGGTCTTGATTCCCTGCTCCTCGGCTGGTGTCGGCAGTTTCAGGTGGCGGTCGCTGGAGACCTGAACGCCAAGTCGACGGAGTGGGGCTCTCCTGCTACAGATCCGCGAGGAGAGGTTCTGGAGGAGTGGATCGCGACAAATGGTTTTGTCGTCCACAATCGTGGGACGGCTGACACGTGTGTGCGGCGGAGTGGGGGCTCGAAGGTTGACGTCACCGTCACAAGCCCCGGTCTCGCACAGCATGTCCAAGGCTGGAGGGTCGTGGTGGGGGAGGAGTCTTTTTCCGATCACCGGTATATCCGGTACGACATCTCCCCCAATACACGGAGCCCGGCAGGCCTAAGCCGTCCCGCGGTATCGTTGGGCCCCAGATGGGCGCTCAAGAAGCTAGACAGAGACGCGCTGGTCCTGGCGTCTCTCGTCGAAAGCTGGTCCCCGCTGCCTGAGAGGCCAGATGTCGAAGAGGAAGCAAACTGGTTCCGCGAGGCGATGACGCACATATGCGACGTCGCGATGCCGCGGGTCAGGATGCTTCCCCCGAAAAGGCAAGTTTACTGGTGGTCGGCCGAACTGGCACAGCTCCGTGCAGCGTGCGTCTCGGCCCGACGCCAGTATGCCAGATGCCGTCGAAGGGGTAGACGGCGTCGCAACCCCGATGAGGAAGCAGAAAACAGGCTGTATGCCGTTTATCAGGCGGCCAAGAAGCAGCTTCGGGTGGCGATCGGCGAAGCCAAAGAGAGGGCCTGGCAGGAGCTGATCGACACGTTGGACCGCGACCCATGGGGCAGGCCGTACAGACTCGTGATGAGTAGGCTTCGCCCCTGGGCTCCGCCAATCACGTCCAACATGGATCCCGAGCTGCTAACTCGGGTAATCGAGGCGCTCTTTCCGAGCACAGTGGAGAGGGTGACACCACCAATCCCAAGGCCTTCAGTGGCGAGGGATGAACCCGCACCGATCCCAGAGGTGACGGAGGCCGAGTTGGGCACTGCAGTCCTCAAGCTGCAGGGCAAGAACACGGCTCCTGGACCCGATGGCGTTCCGGGGCGGGCGTGGGTGTTGGCCCTTAACAACGGAATGGGTGATAGGTTCAGGCGTATGCTCACCACCTGCATGCGAGTAGGCAGCTTCCCCGCGAAGTGGAAAATCGGCAAGCTGGTGCTCCTCAAGAAGGAGGGGCGCCCGGCGGACTCGCCGTCGGCCTATCGCCCAATTGTTCTGTTAGATGAGGCGGGCAAGCTCTTTGAGCGCATAATTGCCGCCCGCATCATCGAAATTTTGGAGACGACAGGGCCAAATCTAGCTCCAAATCAATTTGGTTTCCGGCGGGGCAGGTCCACCCTGGACGCTCTTTCCAGGGTGAGGGCCCTTGCTGAGGAGGAGGTTGCGCAAGGGGGGGTGGTGTTGGCGGTGTCACTCGACATCGCCAACGCTTTTAACAGCTTACCCCACACCTGCATCAGTGCAGCGCTCGATTATCACGGGGTCCCCCAATACTTGTGCAAGTTGGTCGTAGACTACCTGACGGAACGTTCTGTGGAGTACCCTACTAGTGAGGGATGGCGCCGGAGAAGCGTCGTGCGCGGTGTTCCACAGGGATCGGTACTTGGCCCGCTCCTGTGGAACATCGGATACGACTGGGCGATCCGGGGTGCCAACCTCAGAGGGGTAGATGTGCTATGTTACGCGGACGACACCTTGGTCACCGCTCGCGGGAAGACATTCCGGGACGCGAGCGTGTTGGCCACCGCGGGCGTAGCACATGTTGTGAGGAGGATTAGGAGTTTGGGGCTGACGGTGGCCCTTGAGAAATCCGAGGCCATAATTTTTCATGGCCCTCGGAAACGTCCACCCAGCGACGCTCATCTCGTGGTCGGAGGAGTTCCCATCGGCGTCGGGTCGACGCTCAAGTATTTGGGAATCGTACTCGACAGCCGGTGGACCTTCAAAGCCCACCTCCAATACCTGGCCCCGAAGCTGAAGAGGACTTCGTCTGCCCTTTGCCGGCTCATGCCGAATTTAGGTGGACCTGAAACTGGATGCAGACGGCTGTTTGCGGGAGTTGTACGGTCGGTGGCGCTATACGGTGCGCCCATATGGTCGGACGCCCTGAGTGCTCACAATTTATCCATCCTGCGGCAATCGCAGAGGGTATTAGCACTCAGGGTGGCTAGGGCGTACCGTACCGTCTCGTACGACGCCGCTTGCCTCCTGGCAGCGACGCTGCCTTGGGACCTCGAAGCTGACGTGCTGACGGGTGTGTATTCAAGGACCGCTGAGGCGAAGAGCCGCGGGTCCGCACCGTCACACGAGGAGGTGGAGCTTTGGAGGAAGGAGGGGAAGGACCACGCCCTCAGAAGGTGGAGACGCAGGTTGCGGGTGCCTTTAGCGGGACGCAACACCATCCAGGCCATCCGGCCCGTCCTGAAGGCATGGTTGAAGCGTCGAGAGCAGCCAGGGGGTTTGCTCTCCTATCGTCTTGCGCAGGTCCTCTCAGGGCATGGTTGCTTTGGGAGGTACCTGTGCAATGTGGCGAAGAGAGAGCAGACCCCAGCGTGCCATCAGTGTAACGCTGAAGAGGACACAGCCCTGCACACGCTCCAGGTGTGCCCGGCGTGGTCGGAAGAAAGGAGGGAGCTGAGTACAGCCATTGGACAGGACCTTTCGCTGCCAGCCGTCATTAGCGCGATGGTTGGCAGCATCACAGCTTGGGAGGCGGTTTCGCGTTTTTGCGAAGCCGTCATGTCGGAAAAAGAGGCCGAGGAGAGGCTGCGTGAGGACGACCCCGCAGCGAATCCCCTCAGGCGCAAGAGACCTGGGCGACGTCGAAGGGCTTTTGCCGCGACGATCGCCCCATAAGGGTTACCCAGACTCCGGGCGGGACACCCTTTTATCCCAGAGTCATGGGCCCATGTGATGTGGCGACGACATACACGTTCTCCGGTATGTCGTCGCCGAGGAGGAGAAACGCGGCTGTATTCAGCCGTGTTTGCGCGCTATTGCGCCAGCGCATGTGCTATTGCACGTGCGCACGTGCTATTGCGCGTTGAAGTAGGTGAGCCTGCTATTGCGGGCAAGAGCCGAGTGAGGGAGCCTGGGTAAAGGCTACGCTGAGGCCCTCTTTACCCTCACGATCGGCAGCAGGCGGAGAACAGGGGACATTTTAGTGGCGTAGTCCCGGCGCCTTTTACACGCCGGGGAGTCCCACACACCCCCGCGGTCCATGTCCCGGGACCGCGGGATGTGCGTAAAAGCATTTTTACCCCTCAAAAAAAAAAAAAAAAAAAAAAAAAAAAAAAAAAAAAAAAGGTTGGGGTGCGGATTTCCGGGACCTCCTCGTGGTGCACCCTGGGCAACGGCTGGATGATGGATCGACGCCTGCCACGTCGAACCATCAACCAGACGGCTGACACCGGACTAGGGACCGTGGCGCTCTCCGTCTGCTTTTGTCCGCATAGCGGGGCGGCGGTAGAAGTGTCCACGAGGCGTTGAGTTGGTGTTTGTTGTGGTGGGTCTCTCCCTCTTTTATCCTCCGTTTTCGGAGGGGGGGAGAAAGGGTCCCTTTTTACAGGACCAGAGTGGAGTCGCTGCCTCCTTTTATCCTCCTTTATGGAGGGGAGGCAATGCGATAGGTTGGTGGAGCCCAGTTGTGGGGGCAGAGGAGCATTGCTCGGAGGATGGCGGACTTTCAAAGTCTGCGGACTGCGTTGGCGGTCATTTTGATGGGGCGCTTCGTCGCCAGTGGCCTTCGGGCGGGGGATGGCAGGCCTTCAAGGCCTGCGGGTTGTCGTTAGATGACCAGTGGAGCTTCGGGCTCGCAGATGGGTAGCTTTCAAAGCTACAGGGACCTTTTAGGGGTCCGGCGGCCTTCGGGCGGTGTATGGTGATCGGGAGGATCGCGGCGCGACAGGGTCGACTGCTACGAGCGTAGCGGTCGATTAGGTCCTCTTTTAGGACCCCTGTCGGGCAACCTGCGCTGACATTCGGCAGTGAGCCCTCGGGCTTCATGTTGATCAGGTCTAGCAGCTGCTAGTCAGCGTAGGGATGTTCCCTTAGTTGGGCGCATCAAGTGGAGCAAACCACATTAAAAAACCGGTAAAGTCCCTCTGTTGGCGAACGCGGCAAAGGGGCGCCTGAAGGTGGTGGGCGCCGTGAGGCCCACCAGTTAGCGCCACCCTCTCTGGCCACTCGAACCAGAGAGCGTATATAGAGTTACCCGGGAGAAGGGGGCAACCCCGGGCAGACCGTTTAGTTCCCCCACACTCGTGGGATAAGTATGCAGAGATTCTTTAAAACCCAAACCGAAGTAGGCGCAGTGGGCGCGAAAGACGCAGGCGCAGTGGGCGCGGAAGGGACAGGCGCAGTGGGCGCAAGAAGAGAGGTTGAGGGCAGCTCAAGGAGTTCGCCCGTAATTGAGACGAGAAATAGCGCAGCGGGCGCGGCTGCAGCTAGAAAGAAGAAGGGAAGCGGATTCTGCTCAGCAGACTTCAAAAAGGAGAAGAAGGGCCCGTCAAGCGGCTCAGAGACCGGCTACTCCATCGCGGAATCGGTCAAGCGAAGGACTCAAAAAAGGGCGGCGAAGGAGAAGGCTCCGGTAGTCTACGCCGACGCCAGTGAAGACGACGACTCAGACGCCTCACTGAGATCCATGCACAGCGTGGAATCATATGGATCGACGCGCACACAAAATTCGGAGCGCAAGAGGAAACGGTCGAGGGACCAGGAATCCTCCAGTGACGACTCGGTCAAGTCACCAAAGACTCGTCCTAAAACCAACAGGGGCAGAGGTCGCCCCCCAACCACCGGCGAATACGTGGGTTGGGCCCAGGCAAAGAGAGACCACATTAGGGCAGAGAGGGAGGCCATGATGCTCCGCGCGGACCAAGAACTCCAAGCCGCCGGAGAACAATATAGAATTGAGACGCGTGCGTCGTCCAGAGAAAACCTGGACACCATGCTTACAGGAGACGACGAAGAGGAAGACGAGGAGGACAAGGACACAACAGCGAGCATCCAAGCTAGAGTCCACAAGGCGACCAGCTTGGTATGGGAGATCGCGACAAAGTCCAAAAACTTACACGGGGTCTGCGTTAAGGACTTGAAGAACGCGGCCACCGAACTCAGGGAGGACATGAAACGCCTTGCCGCTAGGAGCATATCGGACGAAACAAGGCGCCTGAAGAAGGATAACGCCAAACTTAAAGAGGGCATGGACGAACTCCGCAAAGAGTTAGCGGAACTCAAAGCGCTGCTCCGGGAGAAGACAGCATCAGGTCCTTTCGCCATACCGGACATGACCACGGAGACGGGCATCCCGGCATCCATCTCGAAGGCACTCCAAGAGATGGAGACGCGTCTGATGCTAAATATGGGCAATCGGGTGAATGCCAGGATAGAGGGCTTAGAGCCGCGCCTGAACGCGGCTCCTCGTCTACGCCCTGCACTGGCATTCGAAACTAAAAACATGGAGACGACTACTACGAGCACGGAACCAACTCAGGTTGCTGCATCCAAAGGTCCCCAGAGCAACCAGGGAGCTGCTTCAAACACATCTACCAAGACCAAAGCCAAGGGCAAGGGCAAGCCCAGCAAAAATCTGGTAGAGGAGCCGATGAAGAAGGGACAGACCCTCAACTACCGAAGAAAGGCTACGAGGGGTAGCAACCGGGACGTACCGAGCCAATCTGCCCCAAGGGAACCACGACCTCTTCCACCAGCTCCAACCTCTATGGAGAAGGGTTGGAATGTTGTGGCCCGGGGGGGTAAGGTTGCCAAAGCCGGGAACGGCAAGAACACGGCGAAGCGGACTCCAGCTCCGCCAGCAAAGGCCCCACCAGTACCCAAGGTCCGGCCACCACGCTCAGCCGCTGTGGTACTCACCATGGTGCCCGGGGCTAAGGAGAACGGTGCACCCTCAATGAGCCAAATGCTTGGAGAGGCAAAAAAGACGCTGGAGCTCTCCAGCATTGGTGTCGAGAGCATGCGGTTCCGGAAGGCTATCACCGGAGCCACAGTTCTAGAAGTATACGGCCCAGAGAACAATGACCGCGCCGACACAGTAGCGGAGAGGCTGCGATCCTGTCTGGACCCGAACATCGTTAGGGTATCTAGGCCGGTCAAAAGTGGTGAAATCCTAATCACCGGGCTAGACGATTCTGTCACATCGGCAGAAGTGGCGGAATCGCTAGCGAAGAAAGGAGAATGCCCGGTGGAGCAGATCAAAGTCGGGATCATTCGCCGAAGCGAATCCACCATGGGTGCGGTGTGGGCCAGCTGTCCTGCGACAGCCATGAAGAAGATCCTGGAGGGCAGACTCACTGTCGGTTGGTCGTCCGCCAGGGTCAAACATCTCTTACCCAGGGACATGAGATGCTTCAGGTGCCTGGAGACAGGGCACCTCAGGGACGCCTGCACAGCGGAGGTCGACAGGAGCCGCCAGTGCTATAGATGCGGACAGCTGGGACACCGAGCGGCAGAATGCGACTCAGTGTTCCACTGCACCTTGTGCTCGGTAGCGGGGAAACCGGCCAAACACAAGCTGGGGAGCAAATCGTGCTCGGCCCCCAGAAAGAGAATTGACAGAAGACGCAAAGCCGTGCCCGCAACGTCGCAGACACAGCCAGCCGGCCCACCGAGCGGGGCAACGGAGGAGGTAGAAATGCAAACAACGATTAATGGATAGTGCGGCCACAGAATTCCTGCAGGCGAATGTCAACCACAGTGCCAGAGCACAAGATCTTCTGCTTCAAAGTGCGGCACAGTGGTTGACCCAAGTGATGTTTGTTTCTGAGCCGTACACAGTTCCTAATCATAGCAACTGGTTTGGGGACCTTGATGGCCTAGCTGCTATAGTTGTTTTTGCCTCAGCCGGGGCCCCGTTGGCCAGAAGGTCAACCAGAGGCCACGGTGTTGTTGCGACTGTTTGTGGAGACACGGCTCTAATATCAACATATTTCTCGCCGAACCGGCCGCTTTCCGAGTTCCAGGACTATCTGGTGGAGCTCGAGACACTGTTGGAATGGTGTCGCCCCCACGAGATCATTCTGGGGGGCGATCTTAACGCCAAATCAACGGCCTGGGGTGCACGATACACGGACGTGAGAGGCGCCGTACTGGAAGATTGGCTTAATGCCAAGGGACTAGTAATTGCCAACAGAGGTACGGTTCCTACCTGCGTACGCAGTCAGGGCTCCTCTAGGGTAGACGTCACGTTTACCAGCCCTGCACTGGCACACAGAATCCAAAACTGGAAGGTGATGTCGGGAGAGGAGTCATTATCGGATCACAGATACATCCGGTTTAGTGTCTCCTCTCCCTCTACTGCGACGAACACCCGGATTAGACCTGCCCGAGACATCGGCCCAAGATGGGCCATCAAGCGTCTGGACAAGGAGGTCCTGGTACTGGCTAGTTTGGTGGAAGCCTGGTCTCCTATACCAGACGCCACGGACGTGAGAGAAGAAACCGAGTGGTTCGGATCGGCGATGAGCCATCTTTGTGACGTCGCGATGCCTAGAGTTCGCTCACTACCGCCACGGCGCCAGGTATACTGGTGGTCGCCGGAACTCGCTCGACTACGCGCTTCGTGTGTCGCAGCGCGACGGCGATACGCCAGGCATCGCAGGCGCCGCTACCGAGACGGAGAGGTGGAGAGAGACCTCTACACGGCCTACCAAGAGGCGAAGAAAGCACTCCGAACGGAGATTGCCGAGGCGAAGGACAGAGCCTGGGAAGAACTGCTGGCAACACTGGACAGGGACCCATGGGGACGACCTTACCGACTTGTGATGAGTAAGCTTCGCCCGTGGACCCCTCCGCTTACGTCCAGTCTCGATTCGGAAACGCGCAACCGGATCGTAGAAGCGCTTTTCCCAGAGCTGGCAGAACACCAGCCACCAGCCGGCATCTTCACCAGAGATGTGGACAGCGGCACATCAGAAACCCCGGACGTGACTGAGGCAGAGTTGGGAGCGGCCATCGACCGTCTTCAAGCGAAGAATACGGCCCCCGGGCCGGATGGCATACCCGGGAAGGTTTGGGTCACTGCCCTGAAGAATGGCCTCGATGTTCGCTTCCGACGGCTCCTAAATAGTTGCCTCCGATGCAGCATCTTTCCATCGGAGTGGAAGACGGGGCGACTCGTTCTCCTCAAGAAAGAGGGGCGCCCCGTCGAATCGCCCTCAGCTTACCGGCCCATTGTTTTGCTCAATGAGGCCGGCAAGCTTTTCGAACGAGTGCTGGCGGACCGCCTCAACGCACATCTTGTTGAGGTGGGTCCCAACTTAAGTTGTAACCAATTCGGCTTCAGGCGGGGTCGCTCGACCATCGATGCAATCGCACGAGTGAGGACCCTCGCCGAAGAAGAGACGGAAAAGGGGGGAGTCTTGTTGGCGATATCTCTTGATATTGCTAACGCATTTAACTCCCTCCCGCACAGCTGCATCAAAGCAGCCCTGGCGTACCATCGGTTCCCAAAATACCTCAGGGACATCGTTTTGAACTATCTGACGGGCCGAAAAGTCATTTTCCCAACGGCCAACGGCATAGGAGAGAGGATGGTGTCGTGCGGTGTTCCACAGGGCTCGGTCCTCGGACCGCTCCTGTGGAACATCGGCTACGACTGGGCCATCAGAGGCGCCAACTTGAGAGGGGTCCAAGTCATCTGCTACGCGGATGACACCTTGGTGACGGCCCGAGGCGATGATTATCGATCCGCCTCCATCCTGGCCACAGCTGGCGTTGCCCAAGTGGTCAGGAGAATAAGGAGTTTAGGGCTGCAGGTGGCCCTCGACAAGTCGGAGGCCCTGTGCTTTCACGGGCCCCGAAAAGGACCACCACGGGGAGCGTGCCTAACGGTGAGCGGAGTTTCCATCGGCGTCGGGTCGACGATGAAATACCTCGGAATCGTTCTCGACAGCCGATGGAGCTTCGCTCCCCATTTTCAAGCGCTGGCTCCGAAGCTACGACGCACAACCATGGCACTCACCAGGCTTACGCCGAATATGGGAGGGCCCGACTCCGGTTGTCGTCGTCTTTTCGCGGGGGTGGTGAGGTCGGTCGCCCTTTATGGCGCCCCAATATGGGCCGATAAGCTGACCCGCCATAACAGGACCATCCTACGACAGTCCCAACGGGTTATGGCGGTCAGAACAATAAGGGCCTATAACACCGTCTCTTTCGAGGCGGCAACTTTAATGGCTGGTTCCACTCCGTGGGACCTGGAGGCGGTGGTGCACGCCAAAGTCTACAAAAACTCGGCGGCACTAAAGGAGCAGGGTTCTGTCCCGTCTCCAGAAGAAGTGGAAGTGTGCCGAAGGCACCACCAGGAGAGGGCACTCCAGAAATGGAAGAGGCGACTAGAACACCCGAGCGCCGGACACCACACCATACAGGCTATCCGCCCAGTACTTTCGTCGTGGTTAAGGAGACGGGAGGGTTCGCTCTCTTATCACCTAGTACAGGTGCTTTCCGGACACGGGTGTTTCGGAAAGTATCTGTGCAATACGGCGAAAAGAGAGCGAACCACCTCATGCCACCAATGTGGCCATACTGAAGATACGTCCGCCCACACCGTGGCCGACTGCCCTCGATGGGCAAGAGAGAGGGCTGACCTCAGGGCTGCTATAGGCAATGACCTGTCATTGCCCGCATTAGTGGCCTCAATGGTCGATGACAACACAGCGTGGAACGCCATCAAGGCGTTCTGCGATAAAGTGATGGGAGAGAAGGAGGAAGAGGAGCGGTCGCGAGAATGCGACCCCTCAGCCGACCCAATCAGGCGGCGGAGAACGGGGCGCAGACGGAGGGCCTATGCCAACCACCCCGCCCCAACATAGTGGATCAAGCTTGGCGGTACGGGCTCCCCCGCCAAGAACACCTTGATTCTGGCGACGTTCGACGCTCTCTCATTCATGGGCGTCGACAGAGAGGCCAGTCGTGACCTCAACACGACAGAGACGGGCCTGTGCACGGGCAACGCTGGCAGGGGAATTTAGTGGACTAAGGTTTGACTGATACCACTTTCCCCCCTGCTAAGCGAGAGGATGGTGCACGAGGGGTTTTTAGTGGCGTAGTCGCGGTGCTATTTACACACCGCGGAGTCCCACATAACTCTGCGCCCCGCCCAGGCGCAGAGTATGCGTAAAAGCATTTCCCCCTCACCAAAAAAAAAAAAAAAAAAAAAAAGGTTAGGTTAGGTTGGGGTGCGAATTTCCGGGACCTCCTCGTGGTGCACCCTGGGCAACGGCTGGTTGATGGATCGACGCCTGCCGCGTCGAGCCATCAACCAGACGGCTGACACCGGACTAGGGACCGTGGCACTCTCCGTCTGCTTTTGTCCGCATAGCGGGGCGGCGGTTGTAGTGTTCACGAGGCGTTGAGTTGGTGCTGTTTGTGGTGGGTCTCTCCCTCTTTTATCCTCCGTTTTCGGAGGGGGGGAGGAGACGTGGAAGGCGATTGCTCTCCGCCGTCTTTTATCCGCATAGCGGGGCGGCGGACGACGCATAGTTGGTGGTGAAGAGTCCCCAACTCTCTACTTTGTGGGACATGCGGAGCAGTTTCTGCTCGTGGTATGGCGGGTGGGAGAACCGCGGACCATTGTTTTTGGTGGTCATTGTGACAGAGCGCTTTTGCTCTAGTGGAGCTTTTGCTCGGGGAGTTGGACGACTTTCAAAGTCGTGGGAGTCTGTAGAGACTCAGAGGCCGTAAGGCGGAGGCTGGCGGGCAGTAGTCCGCGGCGCGGCGGGACCGGCAGTCCACGAAAGTGGCTGCTTGTTAGGCTTCGGCCACCGCCGGGCAACCTGTTACCCCTCGCAGAAGTAGAGATCGTTCTAACAGGTAGGCATGTATTGCAGTCTGCGAGGGAACAGGGGGGCTTGCCTTAACTGGCCGGCCCCAACTGGAGCAAACCAGAATAAAAAACCCCTAACTCTTGCCACTGGGGCGCCTCATTCGAGGCCTCGCGTGGTGGCAAGTGCCCGTATTTGCGGGATGGCAGGGGGGGACATACCCCTGCCCGCTAGCGGCCAACCCTGAGGGACCAGCCGCCCCCTTAGGTTTTGTAGGCTTGCCCGGGTGATAGGGCTCCGCCCGGGTCGACGTTGTGTTTCCCGTATACTCGTGGGATATGATTATGAGTTGTTCCAAATCAAAACCCGATGTAGGCGCAGTGGGCGCGAGAAGACGTGGCGCAGTGGGCGCAAAGGATGGTGGCGCAGTGGGCGCACGGAACGCCTCGGCGTCAAGGAGGGAGAGTGAAGAAGAGAGCGAATCCGACGGATCGGCGACTTCGATGCAATCAGCGAAGTCAGGCAGGTCACTGAGGTCGACGCGCTCAGCTCAGCCAGATGCTGGGTTATTTTTGAAGATGGGAGGAGGATCGCGCAAGCGACCGGGACCGAGGAGTGCGAAAAAGGTGTCGGCTCAAGACGAGCAATCTAGTAGTGGGGAGTCCAGCGACGGTCAGTTGCGATCGCGGTCACCCCAGGGCTCTAGATCCGGCTCCAGATCCTGTTCGGGAACCAGAACCCCGACCCAAAGGAAAGGCAGAGGCCGACCCCCCACCACGGGGGAATATGTCGATTTAGCAGCGGCAAAGAGGGCACTGGCCATTGCCCATAAAGAAGAGATGGAGCAGCGCGCGGAGAAGGAGCTTGCGGAGCGTGCTACCGAAGCGCGGATCACTAGAGCCGCAGCGCACCAAACCATCGCTGCCATGACGCAGTTAGGAGGCGGCATCCTTGACCCCGAAGATGAGGCGAAGACGGCGGCGTTGCTCACAAGCAGTGTAGTCAACTCCTGCTCGATAGTGGAGTACGTCGCCGAGAGATCCTCTCGTCTGAAGGGAGGTTTTGTTCGAGACCTGAAGGATGCCGTCAAGCAGATCAAGACAGACGTCCAGATCCTCGCAGCGCGAGGCGCATCAGAAGAGAACAGGTTGCTGCAGGCTGAGAACGCCAAACTGCGGGCAGAGGTGGCGCAGATTCCGGAGCTCCGCAAGGAACTCGCGGAAATGAAGGCTGCTTTACAGGCTATGCAGCAGAAACAGTTGACGACGGCAACTCCACGCGTCATTTTACAACGCTTGGAGGAGACTGCGGCACCCATGTCGCAGAACTTAGTCAAGGAAATGGAGGCGAGGCTGGTCCGCGAGATCAGCGGCCAATTCCAAGCCCAGTTCGCGGGGCTAGAGAAGCGGCTGAGCGAGCCTCCCCGCCCCTGTTCCTCCCCCCTCCTACCCTGTGCGTCTTCGACGTTGGATCGGAGAGAAGACGATGGCGACGCGATGCCAGAAGAGCCGCTGCCAGCACCTGGGCCAGTGCCAGTGCCTTCCTCATCGAAGGCCAAGGCAAAGAGCAAGGCGAAGGGTAAGGCGAAGGCGAAGGCTCCTCCCCCATCTACAGGGAAGCCGACGCCGACCGCCCCAACAACAAACAATGAAAAGACGACTGCGCCCCCCCGCGTTTTACCAACGGAAGGGCAGCAGCCTAAAAAGAAGACATGGCGAAAACAGACGAGAGGAAGGGAACCGAATCAGGAGAAGTCGGCTCCCCGAGAGCCTCGCGTCCTGCCACCTGCTCCGGCAAACATGGACCGGGGCTGGAATGTGGTTGCCCGCAGCGGCAAACATAAGGAGAAGGCGGCGCTAGCTCCTATCGCCAAGGTCCAGCAGAAGAAGGCTCCTGCAAAGAAGCCCAAGGTTAAGCGTCCGCGAACATCTGCGGTCGTCATTACGCTGTTGCCCAAAGCCGCTGAGCAGGGCCTGACCTACAGCGCAATGTTGGCCAAGGCAAAACAGAGCCTAAATTTGGAGGAGTTGGGGATCTCTGGGATCCATTATCGCAAGGCGGTAACCGGAGCATCCATTTTACAGATCTCCGGTGCCACCACAAGCGATAAGGCAGAGGCCCTGGCCAAGAAATTGAGGGAGTCTTTAGACGAGTCCTACGTGAAGGTCACCAGGCCCGTCAAATGCACCGAACTGCTGGTGACGGGCCTGGATGAGTCGGTCACACAGCCGGAGGTGGCTGAGGCAATAGCCAAGCTGGGTGGTTGTCCCACGGAGGACGTCAGGGTGGGCAACATCCGGCACACCTATGCCAGCATGGGCACTGCTTGGGCGAGCTGCCCTTCGGCGGTGGCCCAGAAAGTGTTAGAAGGGAGGCTTATTGTGGGCTGGGCGATTGCTCGCACTCGTCTCCTGGAGCCAAGGGAGCTGCGGTGCTTCAGGTGCCGAGAAGCTGGCCATGTCGCCAGCAAATGTACTGCAGCCGTTGATCGGGCGCTGCAGTGCCATAGATGCGGCCAAACAGGGCATCGTATGGCGGAGTGCAATGCAGACCCTCACTGCACGCTGTGTGCGGATGCTGGGAGGGACGCAAAACACTGGCTTGGGGGTAAATCGTGTTCGGCCCCCAAGCAGACGGTGAAGAAGCGAGGTCCGGCGATTAGGGCAGCCAACGCCCGCAAGTCAAAACCACACCCCTCACGAACGGGAACAGAAGAGAGCCAAGCAGAGCCGACCAACAATGTCAGCACGCCCTCTGCTTAAAGTTCTACAGGCGAACATTAACCACTGTGCCAGGTCTCAAGATCTCTTGATCCAGAGCATGGCGCAGTGGTCAATTAATGTGGCGGTGGTAGGAGAGCCCTATTTTGTGCCTCAGCGCGACGACTGGGTTGGGGACCACTCGAGCACGGTCGCCGTGGTGGTGAGCGCTGCTCATGGTGCTCCTCCGATTAGGAAGGTGGTGAGGGGCCATGGATATGTTTGTGTCCTCTTGGGAGACATCGCACTTGTCGCGGTGTATTTCTCCCCGAACAGGCCTTTGGCCGAGTTCGAGGCTTTCCTCGCGGGTCTTGATTCCCTGCTCCTCGGCTGGTGTCGGCAGTTTCAGGTGGCGGTCGCTGGAGACCTGAACGCCAAGTCGACGGAGTGGGGCTCTCCTGCTACAGATCCGCGAGGAGAGGTTCTGGAGGAGTGGATCGCGACAAATGGTTTTGTCGTCCACAACCGTGGGACGGCGGATACATGTGTGCGGCGGAGTGGGGGCTCAAAGGTTGACGTCACCGTCACAAGCCCCGGTCTCGCACAGCATGTCCAAGGCTGGAGGGTCGTGGTGGGGGAGGAGTCTTTTTCCGATCACCGGTACATCCGGTATGACATCTCCCCCAGTACACGGAGCCCGGTAAGCCTAAGCCGCCCCGCTGTATCGTTGGGCCCCAGGTGGGCGCTTAAGAAGCTCGACAGAGACGCGCTGGTCCTGGCGTCTCTGGTCGAGAGCTGGTCCCCGCTGCCTGAGAGGCCAGAGGTTGAAGTGGAAGCGAACTGGTTCCGCGAGGCGATGACGCACATATGCGACGTCGCGATGCCGCGGGTCAGGACGCTTCCCCCCAAAAGGCAAGTTTACTGGTGGTCGGCCGAACTGGCACAGCTCCGTGCAGCGTGCGTCTCGGCCCGACGCCAGTATGCCAGATGCCGTCGAAGGGGTAGAAGGCGTCGCAACCCTGACGAGGAGACCGAAAACCGACTATACGCCGTCTATCAGGCGGCCAAGAAGCAGCTCCGGGTGGCGATCGGCGAAGCCAAAGAGAGGGCCTGGCAGGAGCTGATCGACACGTTGGACCGCGACCCATGGGGCAGGCCGTACAGACTCGTGATGAGTAGGCTTCGCCCCTGGGCTCCGCCAATCACGTCCAACATGGATCCCGGGCTGCTCACGGATGTGATCGACGCGCTCTTTCCGAGCACAGTGGAGAGGGTGACACCACCAATCCCAAGGCCTTCAGTGGCGAGGGATGAACCCGCACCGATCCCAGAGGTGACGGAGGCCGAGTTGGGCACTGCAGTCCTCAAGCTGCAGGGCAAAAACACGGCTCCTGGACCCGATGGCGTTCCAGGGCGGGCGTGGGTGTTGGCCCTTAACAATGGCATGGGTGATAGGTTTAGGCGTATGCTCACCACCTGCATGCGAGTAGGCAGCTTCCCCGCGAAGTGGAAAATCGGCAAGCTGGTGCTCCTCAAGAAGGAGGGGCGCCCGGCGGACTCGCCGTCGGCCTATCGCCCGATTGTACTTTTAGATGAGGCGGGCAAGCTCTTCGAGCGCATTATTGCCGCCCGCCTCGTCAATATTCTGGAGTCGACAGGGCCAAATCTGGCAGAAAATCAATTTGGTTTCCGGCGGGGCAGGTCCACCCTGGACGCTCTTTCCAGGGTGAGGGCCCTTGCCGAGGAGGAAGTCGCGCTAGGAGGGGTTGTGTTGGCGGTGTCGCTCGACATCGCCAACGCGTTTAACAGCTTACCCCACACCTGCATCAGTGCAGCGCTCAAGTACCACGGGGTCCCCACGTACCTGCGCAAATTGGTAGAAGAGTACCTTTCTGGACGATATGTCGAATACCCCACTAGCGACGGTTGGCGCCGGAGAAGCGTCGTGCGCGGTGTTCCACAGGGATCGGTTCTTGGCCCGCTCCTGTGGAACATCGGATACGACTGGGCGATCCGGGGCGCTAACCTCAGAGGGGTAGATGTGTTTTGCTACGCGGACGACACATTGGTCACCGCTCGCGGGAAGACATTCCGGGACGCGAGCGTGTTGGCCACCGCGGGCGTTGCACATGTTGTGCGGAGGATAAGGGGTCTGGGGCTGACAGTGGCCCTCGAGAAATCCGAGGCCATATGTTTTCATGGCCCTCGGAAGCGTCCACCCAGCGACGCACACCTCGTGGTCGGAGGAGTTTCCATCGGCGTCGGGTCGACGCTCAAGTATTTGGGTATCATACTCGACAGCCGGTGGACCTTCAAAGCCCACTTTGAACGCCTGGCCCCGAAGTTGAAGAGGACTTCGTCTGCCCTCTGCCGGCTCATGCCGAATTTAGGTGGACCCGAAACTGGATGCAGACGGCTGTTTGCGGGAGTTGTACGGTCGGTGGCGCTATACGGTGCGCCCATATGGTCGGACGCCCTGAGTGCTCACAATTTATCCATACTGCGTCAATCGCAGAGGGTATTAGCACTTAGGGTGGCTAGGGCGTACCGTACCGTCTCGTACGACGCCGCATGCCTCCTAGCAGCGACGATGCCATGGGACCTCGAGGTTAACGTGTTGACGGGTGTATATACAAGGACCGCTGAGGCGAAGAGCCGCGGGTCCGCACCGTCACACGAGGAGGTTGAACACTGGAGGAAGGAGGGGAAGGCTTATGCCGTCCGAAGGTGGAGACACAGACTGCGGGAGCCCACAGCTGGACGCAACACCATCCAGGCCATCCGGCCCGTCCTTAAGGAATGGTTGTTGTGTCGGGAACAGCGGGGGGGTTTGGTCTCCTATCGTCTTGCGCAGGTCCTCTCAGGGCACGGCTGCTTTGGGAGGTACCTGTGCAATGTGGCGAAGAGGGAACAAACCCCGGCTTGCCACCAGTGTAACGCGCAGGAGGATACGGCCCTGCACACACTCCAGGTGTGCCCGGCGTGGTCATCGGAGAGGACGGAGCTGACAACAGCCATTGGATTTGACCTTTCGCTGCCAGCCATCATTAGCGCGATGGTTGGCAGCATTACGGCTTGGGAGGCGGTTTCGCGTTTTTGCGAAGCCGTCATGTCGGAGAAGGAGGCCGAGGAGAGGCTGCGCGAGGACGACCCCGCAGCGGATGCCCTCAGGCGCAAGAGGCCTGGGCGACGTCGAAGGGCTTTTGCCGCGACGATCGCCCCATAAGGGTAACCCAGACTCCGGGCGGGACACCTTTTTATCCCGGAGCCATGGACCCATGTGACGTGGCGATGACATACACGTTCTCCGGTATGTCGTCGCCGAGGAGGAGAAACGCGGTTGTATTCAGCCGCGTTTGCGCGCTATTGCGCCAGCGCACGTGCTATTGCACGTGCGCACGTGCTATTGCGCGTTCTGAGGTGAGCCTGCTATTGCGGGCAATAGCCGTGTGAGGGAGCCTGGGTAAAGGCTACGCTGAGGCCCTCTTTACCCTCACAATCGGCAGCAGTCGGAGAACAGGGGAGATTTTAGTGGAGTAGTCCCGGCGCCTTTTACACGCCGGGGAGTCCCACACACCCCCCACCGCCCATGTCCCGGGGCAGTGGGGATGTGCGTAAAAGCATTTTTACCCCTCAAAAAAAAAAAAAAAAAAAAAAAAAGGTTAGGTTAGGTTAGGTTGGGGTGCGAATTTCCGGGACCTCCTCGTGGTGCACCCTGGGCAACGGCTGGTGGATGGATCGACGCCTGCCGCGTCGAACCATCAACCAGACGGCTGACACC
This sequence comes from Cataclysta lemnata, assembly GCA_963931975.1. NCBI lineage: Eukaryota > Metazoa > Arthropoda > Insecta > Lepidoptera > Crambidae > Cataclysta > Cataclysta lemnata. The sequence continues at coordinate 9,155,508 of OZ008364.1, forward strand.
GGACTAGGGACCGTGGCACTCTCCGTCTGCCTTTGTCCGCATAGCGGGGCGGCGGTTGTAGTGTCCACGAGGCGTTGAGTTGCTGGTTTTTTGTGGTGGGTCTCTCCCTTTTTCTCCTCCGTCTTCGGGGGAAGGGATGAGACGTGTTGATTGTTGCTCTCCGCACAACTCTGCTCATCAGAGGCGGACTGGTGGATTGACGCGACAAAGGTGAGTCTTCGTCGGAAGACAGTGGAGCATTAGCTCGTAGGATGGTGAGTTGGAGGCTCACGGATCACTGGTGTGATTGGCAGCGTTTGTTGCCAATCGTCGTTGTGTCGTCGGGCGTTATGCCCAGTGGAGCGTTTGTGCTCGGGGTGTAGGTGACTTTTTAAGTCGCAGGGGGCCCGTAGGGGCCCAGAGGCCATATGGCGTAGGACTGCGGACTGGAGTCCGCGGCGCGGCGGGATCGACATTCCACGAAAGTGGCTGTCGGTCAGGCTTCGGCCACCGCCGGGCAAACCTGTTTCCCCTCGCAGGAGTAGAGATCGCTCTAACAGGCAGGCATGTGTTGCAGCCTGCGAGGGACCAGGAGGGCTTGCCTTGATTGGCCGGCCCTAACAGCAGAAAAGCTGAATAAAAAATCCCCTAACTTTTGCCATTGGGGCGCCTCTTCGAGGCCTCGCGCGATGGCGAACGCCCGTATTTGCGGGTTGGCAGGGGGGGACATACCCCTGCCCGCTAGCGGCCAACCCTAAGGGAACAGCCGCCCCCTTAGGTTTTTAGGCTTGCCCGGGTGATAGGGCTCCGCCCGGGTCGACCTTTTATTTCCCGAAAACTCGTGGGATTAGATTATGAGTGCTTCTAAATCCAAACCCGACGTAGGCGCAGTGGGCGCGAGAAGACGTGGCGCAGTGGGCGCGAATGATGATGGCGCAGTGGGCGCGAGTGTTGGTAGCGCAGCTAGCGCATATAGAAAGGATGGTGCGCACACTAGTCGTGCAGGAAAAAGGTGGGAGGCTGTGCACATTGACGAGGACGTATCTGATGCATCAGTCGGATCAATGTCATCGGCACGGTCGCTTCGATCGAACAAGTCGGCAAGGTCTTGTAGATCAGCGGACGAGAACAAGACCGACCAAGAGAGACAGGTCCAGAAGTCGCGCAAGCGAGTACTGGAGAATAGCGGAGAGAGCTCTACAGAGGAGGAGTCGTGTGGGAGTGATGACTCGTTCCAGGCCTCTGTATGCAGCAAGTCCAGCAAGCGGAGAAGTGCACCGCTAAAGAAAGGCAGAGGAAGACCCCCCACAACGGGGGAATACGTGGGTCTGGCCGATGCTAAGGCCAAAGCGAACAGGGAGATGCGCGAGCAGGAAGAGCTGCGCGCGGAGCAGGAGTTGGCAGAGTACGCCACGGAAAAGCGCCAGACGCGTGCTGACTCGCTGCGAATTATAGCGTCGATGGGGGGCTCAGAAGGAGGACCTCCTACCGCCGATCAGGAGGCGAAAACCACGGAGTTGCTCACCAGGAGCGTGTTTGATGCGTGCTCGATTGTCCAGCAGGTAGCGGAAAGATCTTCCCACTTAAAGGGCGGATTCGTTCGCAACCTGAAACGCTCAGTGGAGACAATCGTTGAAGATATCAGGACTTTGGCTGCCCGGAACATATCGGAGGAGACGAAACTGCTCCAAAACAGTAACGCTCGCCTCCAGGAAATGAACGCTCGTCTCCAGGAGAGCAACGATCGCCTTCATGCGGATATGGCCAAGCTTCGCAAGGAGCTTGACGAAATGAAGGCCATCGTCATGCGGAGGCAGCCTAACCAGGATGTGACAATGGCGGAGGTTGATACACCCGCCCCCTCTACAGAGATAGTGACGCAGAGCACGATGCTCAAAGCCCTGGAGGGGATGGAAGCAAGGCTGATGGGCACAATGTGCAACCGGCTCAATGCACGAATGGAGGGGCTAGAGCCTAGGCTCAATCCGGCTCCCCGTCTCCGACCTTCTCTGTCGTTTGAGACGAGAGACGAAATTCCAAGCTCACCTTTTAGAGACGAGACACCGGTGCCACTCCAAGCCTCTGTGAGGCCCAAGGAGACGGCGGAAACGAAAGGGGCTGTACCTGCTACAACAGCCGCAAAGAGGGTCCCAAAGACAGCTGCTGCTACTGAGGGACAAGGGTCAAGCAAGGCCCGAACAGCCGAGACACAAAAGGTGCCAAAAGAGACGGTCACCAAGAAGAAGACCAGGAGGAAGCAGACGAAGGGCAGGGAGCCGATCCAGGAAAGATCGGAACCCAGAGAGCCGCGTCCTCTCCCACCAGCGCCGTCTTCCATGGACAAGGGGTGGAACGTTGTGGCGGCGAACGGCAAGCACAAGCAAGCTGTGCCGAAAAAGCCACAACAGAAGAAGAGGAAGCCCAAAGTGAGACGTCCTCGCACGACGGCAGTGGTAATTACTCTGCTGCCGGGCGCTGCTGAGAAAGGACTGTCTTACAGTGCAGTCTTGGCAGAGGCCAAGCAGAAGCTCGACCTGGATGCGTTGAACATCCAGGGTGTTCGTTTCCGCAGAGCGGCCACAGGGGCTGTTATTCTAGAGCTGGCAGGGGGACCCGATGAAGAAAAGGGGGAAGCTTTGGCCAGCAAGCTCAGAGAAACCCTGGATGAGTCGGGTGTCAAGGTGGCCAGACCCGTTAAATGTTCGGAGTTGTTGGTAACGGGACTGGACGACTCCGTGACACCAGATGAGGTGGCAGCGGCTGTCGCTAAATTAGGAGAATGTCCCACCTCACAGGTCAAGGTGGGCGCCGTGCGATTCAATCGCTCCAGCATGGGGACGGCATGGGTGAGCTGCCCGGTGACGGCCACTAACAAAGTGCTCGAGGGGAAGCTCCTGGTTGGTTGGGCTGTGGCAAGAGTCAAATTGCTGCAGCCTAGAGAACTCAGGTGCTTCAAGTGCTTGGAGTCGGGCCATGTGGCCAGCAAATGTTCAGCAGCGGTCGATCGAGGGCAGCAGTGCCACCGCTGTGGGCAGAACGGCCATAAAGCGGCCGATTGTAGGGCTGATCCCCACTGCACGCTGTGCGCGGAGGCGGGTCGAGCGGCAAATCACTGGCTTGGGGGGAAGCTTTGTTCGGCGCCCAAGCGGAAAGTGAATCAGAGAGGTCAGGCTATGGCGGCAGATAAGGCTAGCAAAGCAACGACCACCCGCCCGAACGGGACCCGTGGAGAAGAGATGGAAGTGGCTCAATAATGACTAGCACACCTCCACTTCGCATTTTACAGGCGAATATCAACCACTGTGCCAGGTCTCAGGATCTTTTATTCCAGAGTGCGGCACAGTGGTCGATAAACGTGACGGTCATTAGTGAGCCATATTTGGTCCCTTCCCGAGACGATTGGGTGGGGGACCACGATAAGACGGTGGCCGTGGTGGTGAACGCAGCAAATGGCGCTCCCCCAATCGGCAAGACAGTGAGAGGGCACGGTTTTGTCTGCGTTCTCCTAGGAGACGTCGCTTTGTTGGCGGTGTATTTTTCGCCGAATAGGCCAGTGGTGGAACTCGAGGGATACCTCGCAGGTCTTGACTCCCTACTCCTCGGTTGGTGTCGGCGTTATCAGGTGGCAGTCGCCGGAGACCTAAACGCCAAATCGACGGAGTGGGGCTCTCCGGAAACAGACCCGCGAGGGACCGTGGTTGAGGAGTGGATCGCCGCGAACGGCCTAATTGTCCACAACTGCGGGACGGCAGACACGTGCGTGCGATGGAATGGGGGCTCGAAGGTGGACATCACGTTCACAAGCCCCGGTCTCGCACGCCGTGTCCAGGGCTGGAGGGTCGTGGTGGAGGAGGAGTCGTTATCGGACCACCGGTATATCCGGTATGACCTCTCCTCCAGTACACGGAACCCGAGCGGCCCAAGCCGAACTGTCGTTGATTCGGGCCCAAGGTGGGCTTTAAAGAGGCTAGACCATGACGCGTTTGTTCTGGCGTCTATAGTTGAGAGCTGGTCTCCTATACCAGAGTCACCATCGGCAGATGGAGAGGCGGAGTGGTTTTGCGAGGCGATGTCCCACATGTGTGACGTCGCGATGCCGCGTGTAAGATCACTCCCGCCTAAGAAGCAGGTGTACTGGTGGTCGGCTGAACTGGCACGTCTCCGTGCAGCGTGTGTCTCAGCCAGACGCCAGTATACAAGAAGCCGCAGAAGGGGCAGAAGGCGCCGTAACCCGAATGAGGAAGAGGAGGCCCGATATTATGCTGCTTATCAGGCGGCCAAAAAGGAGCTGAGGATACAGATCAGCGAGGCAAAGGAACGTTCTTGGCAAGAGCTGATGGACATGTTGGACGGCGACCCATGGGGCAGGCCTTACCGGCTCGTTATGAGCAGGCTCCGCCCCTGGGCTCCGCCACTGACGTCCAACATGGACCCAGAGTTGGTGGGCACAATTATGGAGGCCCTATTCCCAAGTCGTCCTGCGAGGGTGACGCCGCCCATCCCAAGGCCTTTAGTGGCGAGGGAGGAAGACGGGCAGATTCCGGAGGTGACGGTGGGGGAACTGGGTGCCGCTGTTCTCAGGCTCAAAGGCAAAAACACGGCCCCGGGTCCCGATGGAACGCCTGGCAGAGCATGGGTGCTCGCCCTCGATAACGGGTTAGAGCACAGGTTTAGGAGTCTTCTTACGACTTGTCTGCAGGAGAGAAGATTTCCCCATAGGTGGAAGAACGGCAAACTTGTGCTCCTCCGAAAGGGAGGGCGCCCTATTGAGTCGCCATCCGCCTATCGGCCAATCGTGTTGTTGGAGGAGGCGGGCAAGTTATTTGAGAGGATCATCGCTGCCCGTCTAAACAAGATCTTGGAAGAGACCGGGCCTAACTTGGCAGAAAATCAGTTCGGTTTCCGGCGGGGCAGGTCCACCCTGGACGCCATATCCAGGGTGAGGGCCCTAGCCGAAGAGGAGGTGGAGCGTGGAGGAGTTGTGTTGGCGGTGTCACTCGACATCGCCAACGCATTTAACACCCTGCCGCACGCTTGCATTAAAGCGGCGCTCCTTTACCATGGTGTTCCACTATACCTACGGGAACTGATAGGGAACTATTTGACGGATAGGACGGTAGAGTATCCTACAAGAGATGGTTGGCGATGGAGAAGCGTCGAGTGCGGTGTTCCACAGGGGTCGGTACTTGGGCCGCTCCTGTGGAACATCGGATACGACTGGGCGATCCGTGGCGCCAACCTCAGAGGAGTTGAGGTAGTGTGCTACGCCGATGATACGCTGGTCACCGCTCGCGGGATAACGTTCCGTGACGCGAGCGTGTTGGGAACAGCAGGTGTAGCACACGTTGTAAGACGAATAAGGAGTTTGGGGCTGAAGGTGGCCTTAGAAAAGTCGGAGGCTATTTGCTTCCATGGCCCGCGGAGGAAGCCACCAAACGATGCGCGAATCGTTGTAAGCGGAGTTTCCATCGGCGTCGGGTCGACGCTCAAGTATTTGGGCGTCGTACTAGACAGTCGATGGAGTTTCAAGGCACATTTTGAGCAGTTAGCTCCAAAACTGAGTAAGACATCGTCCGCCCTCAGCCGGCTCATGCCGAATTTGGGTGGACCGAACACCGGTTGTCGGCGTTTATTTGCGGGAGTCATACGCTCAGTGGCGTTATACGGTGCGCCCATTTGGGCGGATGCCCTGAGTCGCCACAATTTGGCCATTCTGCGGCAATCGCAACGGGTCGTGGCACTCAGAATGGCTCGGGCGTACCGGACCGTGGGGTACGAAGCGGCGTGTCTTCTTGCCGCCTCACTCCCGTGGGACCTGGAGGCAAACGTTCGGGCAGTCGTTTACAGCAAGACCAAAGAGGCAAAAAGCCGGGGGTCTGCTCCACTGCCCGAAACCATTGAAGGTTGGAGAAGCGATGCCAAACGCAAAGCCCTTAGACGTTGGAGGCGTAGGCTACGCGAACCGGAGGCAGGCCGCCTAACCATACAGGCCATTCGGCCTGTGTTCATGGAGTGGCTAGAACGACGAGAGCAGAGCGGGGGTTTGCTCTCTCACCGACTGGCGCAGGTTCTCTCAGGGCATGGATGCTTTGGGAGATACCTGTGCAATGTGGCGCGGAGAGAGCAAACTCCAGCATGTCACCACTGTGACGCAAGCGATGACTCGGCACTGCACACGGTGCAAGAATGCCCGGCCTGGGCAGCCGAGAGGCAAGAGTTGGTCGCGGCGATTGGCAGTGATCTGTCAATGCCAGCTATTGTAGCTGCAATGGTTGGAGGGGACAAAGAGTGGGAGGCGGTCTCGAAATTCAGCGAGGCCGTCCTCAGTGCAAAGGAAGCCGAAGAGAGAAGGCGCGAGGATGATCCCTCTGCGCATCCCCGTCGGCGTAAGAGGCCAGGGCGTCGTCGCAGGGCTTTTGCCGGCACGATGGCCCCTTAAAGACTCGAGCATCGGGCGGGACACATATATCGGTGCGAGAGATTCGTAGAGTAGCGATGGCACACAAGTTCTTCGGTGTGTCATCGCGGAGGAGACGTGTGCGCAGTTCAGCTGCGGCAGGAGAAGAGTCCGGAGGGACATGAGCAGATCGGGGACTCCTGGGATTAAGGCTTGCTGTTGCCCTTTTATCCCCGAAACTGCAGAAGACGAAGAACCCAGGGAATTTTTAGTGGCGTAGTCCCGGCGCTCTATACACGCCGGGGAGTCCCACACACCCCCGCGGTCCATGTCCCGGGACCGCGGGATGTGCGTAAACGCATTTTTACCCTAGACAAAAAAAAAAAAAAAGGTTAGGTTAGGTTGGGGTGCGAATGGGGTGCGAATTTCCGGGACCTCCTCGTGGTGCACCCTGGGCAACGGCTGGATGATGGATCGACGCCTGCCACGTCGAACCATCAACCAGACGGCTGACACCGGACTAGGGACCGTGGCACTCTCCGTCTGCTTTTGTCCGCATAGCGGGGCGGCGGCAGAAGTGTCCACGAGGCGTTGAGTTGGTGCTTTTTGTGGTGGGTCTCTCCCTCTTTTATCCTCCGTTTTCGGAGGGGGGGAGGAGACGTGGAAGACGATTGCTCTCTGCCGTCTTTTATCCGCATAGCGGGGCGGCGGATGACGCATAGTTGGTAGTGAAGAGTCCCCCTTTTCTCTACTCTGTGGGACATGCGGAGCAGATCTCTGCTCGTGGTATGGCGGGCGGGAGAACCGCGTATCATCGTTTTCGGTGGTAGTTGTGTCGGAGCGCTTCGCTCTAGTGGAGCTTTTGCTCGGGGAGTTGGACGGCTTTCAAAGTCGTGGGAGTCTGTTGAGGCTCAGAGGCCGAAAGGCGGAGGCTGGCGGGCAGTAGTCCGCGGCGCGGCGGGACCGGCAGTCCACGAAAGTGGCTGCTGGTTAGGCTTCGGCCACCGCCGGGCAACCTGTTACCCCTCGCAGAAGTAGAGATTGTTCTAACAGGCAGGCATGTGTTGCAGTCTGCGAGGGAACAGGGGGGCTTGCCTTAACTGGCCGGCCCCAACTGGAGCAAACCAGATTAAAAAACCCCAAACTCTTGCCACTGGGGCGCCTCTTTTGAGGCCTCGCGTGGTGGCAAGTGCCCGTATTTGCGGGATGGCAGGGGGGGACATACCCCTGCCCGCTAGCGGCCAACCCTGAGGGACCAGCCGCCCCCTTAGGTTTTGTAGGCTTGCCCGGGTGATAGGGCTCCGCCCGGGTCGACGTTGTGTTTCCCGTATACTCGTGGGATATGATTATGAGTTGTTCCAAATCAAAACCCGATGTAGGCGCAGTGGGCGCGAGAAGACGTGGCGCAGTGGGCGCAAAGGATGGTGGCGCAGTGGGCGCACGGAACGCCTCGGCGTCAAGGAGTGAAGAGGAGAGCGAATCCGACGCATCGGCGACTTCGATGCAATCAGCGAAGTCAGGCAGGTCACTGAGGTCGATGCGCTCAGCTCAGCCAGATGCTGGGCTATTTCTAAAGATGGAAGGAGGATCGCGCAAGCGACCGAGGAGTGCAAAAAAGGTGTCGGCTCAAGACGAGCAATCTAGTAGTGGGGAGTCCAGCGACGGTCAGTTGCGATCGCGGTCACCCCAGGGCTCTAGATCCGGCTCCAGATCCTGTTCGGGAACCAGAACCCCGACCCAAAGGAAAGGCAGAGGTCGACCCCCCACCACCGGGGAATATGTCGATTTAGCAGCGGCAAAGAGGGCACTGGCCATTGCCCATAAAGAAGAGATGGAGCAGCGCGCGGAGAAGGAGCTTGCGGAGCGTGCTACCGAAGCGCGGATCACTAGAGCCGCAGCGCACCAAACCATCGCTGCCATGACGCAGTTAGGAGGCGGCATCCTTGACCCCGAAGATGAGGCGAAGACGGCGGCGTTGCTCACAAGCAGTGTGGTCAACTCCTGCTCGATAGTCGAGTACGTCGCCGAGAGATCCTCTCGTCTGAAGGGAGGTTTTGTGCGAGACCTGAAGGATGCCGTCAAACAAATAAAGACGGATGTCCAGATCCTCGCGGCACGGGGCGCTTCCGAGGAGAACAGGCTGTTGCAGGCCGAAAACGCCAAACTCCGAGCGGAGGTGGCGCAGATTCCGGAGCTCCGCAAGGAACTCGCGGAAATGAAGGCTGCCCTACAGGCTCTGCAGCAGAAACAGTTGACGATGGCAACTCCTCGCGTCGTTTTACAACGCTTGGAGGAGACTGCGGCACCCATGTCGCAGAATTTGATGAAGGAAATGGAGGCGAGGCTGGTTCGCGAGATCAGCGGCCAGTTCCAAGCCAAGCTCTTGGGGCTCGAGAAGCGGCTGAGCGAGCCGCCCCGCCCCTGTTCATCCCCCCTCCTACCCTGTGCGTCCTCGACGTTGGATCGGAGAGAAGACGATGGCGACGCGATGCCGGAAGAGCCGCTGCCAGCACCTGGGCCAGTGCCAGTGCCTTCCTCTTCGAAGGCCAAGGCAAAGAGCAAGGCGAAGGGTAAGGCGAAGGCGAAGGCTCCTCCCCCATCTACAGGGAAGCCGACGCCGACCGCCCCAACAACAAACAAGGAGAAGACGACTGCTCCCCCCCGCGTTTTACCAACGGAGGGGCAGCAGTCGAAGGCAAAGAAGACGTGGCGGAAGCAAGCCAGAGGAAGGGAGCCGAACCAGGAGAAGTCGGCTCCCCGAGAGCCTCGTGTCCTGCCACCTGCTCCGGCGAACATGGACCGGGGCTGGAATGTGGTTGCCCGCAGCGGCAAACACAAAGAGAGGGCGGCGCCAGCTCCCGCCGCCAAGGTCCAGCAGAAGAAGGCTCCTGAAAAGAAGCCCAAGGTTCGGCGACCGCGAACATCTGCGGTCGTTCTTACGCTGCTGCCCAAAGCTACCGAACAGGGCATGACTTACAGCGCGATGCTGGCAAAGGCCAAACAAAGCCTAAATTTGGAGGAGCTGGGGATCTCCGGCATCCACTATCGCAAGGCAGTAACCGGAGCATCCATTTTACAGATCTCCGGTGCCACCACGAGCGATAAAGCCGAGACCCTAGCCAAGAAGCTGAGGGAGACATTGGACGAGTCCTGTGTAAAGGTCACCAGGCCCGTCAAATCCACCGAAATACTGGTGACAGGACTGGATGAGTCAGTCACACAGTCGGAAGTGGCTGAGGCAATAGCCAAGCTGGGTGGTTGTCCCACGGAGGACGTTAAGGTGGGCAACATCCGGCATACCTATGCCAGCATGGGCACTGCTTGGGCGAGCTGCCCTTCGGCGGTGGCCCACAAAGTGCTAGAAGGAAGGCTCATTGTGGGCTGGGCGATTGCTCGCACTCGTCTCCTGGAGCCTAGGGAGCTGCGGTGCTTCAGGTGCCGAGAAGCGGGCCATGTCGCTAGCAAATGTACTGCAGCTGTAGATCGGGCGCTGCAGTGCCATAGATGCGGCCAAATCGGGCATCGTATGGCGGAGTGCGTAGCCGACCCTCACTGCACGCTGTGTGCGGATGCTGGGAGGGACGCAAAACACTGGCTTGGGGGTAAATCGTGTTCGGCCCCCAAGCAGACGGTGAAGAAGCGAGGTCCGGCGATTAGGGCAGCCAACGCCCGCAAGCCAAAGCCACCCCCTTCACGAACGGGAACTGAGGAGAATCAAGTTGAGCGGCCCAACAATGCCAGTACGCCCTCAACTTAAAATACTCCAGGCTAACATTAATCACTGTGCCAGGTCTCAAGATCTTTTGATCCAGAGCATGGCGCAGTGGTCAATTAATGTAGCGGTGGTAGGAGAGCCCTATTTTGTGCCTCAGCGCGACGACTGGGTTGGGGACCACTCGAGCACGGTCGCCGTGGTGGTGAGCGCTGCTCATGGTGCTCCTCCGATTAAGAAGGTGGTGAGGGGCCACGGCTTCGTTTGTGTCCTCTTGGGAGACATCGCACTTGTCGCGGTGTATTTCTCCCCGAACAGGCCTTTGGCCGAGTTCGAGGCTTTCCTCGCGGGTCTTGATTCCCTGCTCCTCGGCTGGTGTCGGCAGTTTCAGGTGGCGGTCGCTGGAGACCTGAACGCCAAGTCGACGGAGTGGGGCTCTCCTGCTACAGATCCGCGAGGAGAGGTTCTGGAGGAGTGGATCGCGACAAATGGTTTTGTCGTCCACAACCGTGGGACGGCGGATACGTGTGTGCGGCGGAGTGGGGGCTCGAAGGTTGACGTCACCGTCACAAGCCCCGGTCTCGCACAGCATATCGAAGGCTGGAGGGTCGTGGTGGGGGAGGAGTCCTTTTCCGATCACCGGTACATCCGGTATGACATCTCCCCCCCCAGTACACGGAGCCCGGTAAGCCTAAGCCGCCCCGCTGTATCGTTGGGCCCCAGGTGGGCGCTTAAGAAGCTCGACAGAGACGCGCTGGTCCTGGCGTCACTGGTCGAAAGCTGGTCCCCGCTGCCTGAGAGACCAGAGGTCGCAGAGGAAGCCAATTGGTTCCGGGATGCAATGACGCATATCTGTGACGTTGCGATGCCGCGGGTCAGGACGCTTCCCCCCAAAAGGCAAGTCTACTGGTGGTCGGCCGAACTGGCACAGCTCCGTGCAGCGTGCGTCTCGGCCCGACGCCAGTATGCCAGATGCCGGAGAAGGGGTAGAAGGCGTCGCAATCCTGACGAAGAGGCGGAGAATAGGCTATACGCCGTATATCAGGCGGCCAAGAAGCAGCTTCGGGTGTCGATCGGCGAAGCCAAAGAGAGGGCCTGGCAGGAGCTGATCGACACGTTGGACCGCGACCCATGGGGCAGGCCGTACAGACTCGTGATGAGTAGGCTTCGCCCCTGGGCTCCGCCAATCACGTCCAACATGGATCCCGAGCTGCTTACTCGGGTAATCGAGGCGCTCTTTCCGAGCACAGTGGAGAGGGTGACACCACCAATCCCAAGGCCTTCAGTGGCGGGGGATGAACCCGCACCGATCCCAGAGGTGACGGAGGCCGAGTTGGGCACTGCAGTCCTCAAGCTGCAGGGCAAAAACACGGCTCCTGGACCCGATGGCGTTCCAGGGCGGGCGTGGGTGTTGGCCCTTAACAATGGCATGGGTGATAGGTTTAGGCGTATGCTCACCACCTGCATGCGAGTAGGCAGCTTCCCCGCGAAGTGGAAAATCGGCAAGCTGGTGCTCCTCAAGAAGGAGGGGCGCCCGGCGGACTCGCCGTCGGCCTATCGCCCGATTGTACTTTTAGATGAGGCGGGCAAGCTCTTCGAGCGCATTATTGCCGCCCGCCTCGTCAATACTCTGGAGTCGACAGGGCCAAATCTGGCAGAAAATCAATTTGGTTTCCGGCGGGGCAGGTCCACCCTGGACGCTCTTTCCAGGGTGAGGGCCCTTGCCGAGGAGGAAGTCGCGCTAGGAGGGGTTGCGTTGGCGGTGTCGCTCGACATCGCCAACGCGTTCAACAGCTTACCCCACACCTGCATCAGTGCAGCGCTCAAGTACCACGGGGTCCCCACGTACCTGCGCAAATTGGTAGAAGAGTACCTTTCTGGACGATATGTCGAATACCCCACTAGCGACGGTTGGCGCCGGAGAAGCGTCGTGCGCGGTGTTCCACAGGGATCGGTTCTTGGCCCGCTCCTGTGGAACATCGGATACGACTGGGCGATCCGGGGCGCTAACCTCAGAGGGGTAGATGTGTTTTGCTACGCGGACGACACATTGGTCACCGCTCGCGGGAAGACATTCCGGGACGCGAGCGTGTTGGCCACCGCGGGCGTAGCACATGTCGTGAGACGGATTAGGAGCTTGGGACTGACGGTGGCCCTCGAGAAATCGGAGGCCATATGCTTTCACGGCCCTAGGAAGCGTCCACCCAGCGACGCACACCTCGTGGTCGGAGGAGTTTCCATCGGCGTCGGGTCGACGCTCAAGTATTTGGGTATCATACTCGACAGCCGGTGGACCTTCAAAGCCCACTTTGAACGCCTGGCCCCGAAGTTGAAGAGGACTTCGTCTGCCCTCTGCCGGCTCATGCCGAATTTAGGTGGACCCGAAACTGGATGCAGACGGCTGTTTGCGGGAGTGGTACGGTCGGTGGCGCTATACGGTGCGCCCATATGGTCGGACGCCCTGAGTGCTCACAATTTATCCATTCTGCGTCAATCGCAGAGGGTATTAGCACTTAGGGTGGCTAGGGCGTACCGTACCGTCTCGTACGACGCCGCATGCCTCCTAGCAGCGACGATGCCATGGGACCTCGAGGTTAACGTGTTGACGGGTGTATATACAAGGACCGCTGAGGCGAAGAGCCGCGGGTCCGCACCGTCACACGAGGAGGTTGAACACTGGAGGAAGGAGGGGAAGGCTTATGCCGTCCGAAGGTGGAGACGCAGACTGCGGGAGCCCACAGCTGGACGCAACACCATCCAGGCCATCCGGCCCGTCCTTAAGGAATGGTTGTTGTGTCGGGAACAGCGGGGGGGTTTGGTCTCCTATCGTCTTGCGCAGGTCCTCTCAGGGCACGGTTGCTTTGGGAGGTACCTGTGCAATGTGGCGAAGAGGGAACAAACTCCGGCTTGCCACCAGTGCAACGCGCAGGAGGATACGGCCCTGCACACACTCCAGGTGTGCCCGGCGTGGTCATCGGAGAGGACGGAGCTGACAACAGCCATTGGATTTGACCTTTCGCTGCCAGCCATCATTAGCGCGATGGTTGGCAGCATTACGGCTTGGGAGGCGGTTTCGCGTTTTTGCGAAGCCGTGATGTCGGAGAAGGAGGCCGAGGAGAGGCTGCGCGAGGACGACCCCGCAGCGGATGCCCTCAGGCGCAAGAGGCCTGGGCGACGTCGAAGGGCTTTTGCCGCGACGATCGCCCCATAAGGGTAACCCAGACTCCGGGCGGGACACCTTTTATCCCGGAGCCATGGACCCATGTGACGTGGCGACGACATACACGTTCTCCGGTATGTCGTCGCCGAGGAGGAGAAACGCGGTTGTATTCAGCCGCGTTTGCGCGCTATTGCGCCAGCGCACGTGCTATTGCACGTGCGCACGTGCTATTGCGCGTTCTGAGGTGAGCCTGCTATTGCGGGCAAGAGCCGTGTGAGGGAGCCTGGGTAAAGGCTCTGCTGAGGCCCTCTTTACCCTCACGATCGGCAGCAGACGGGGAACAGGGGAAATTTTAGTGGCGTAGTCCCGGCGCTTTTTACACGCCGGGGAGTCCCACACACCCCCCACCGCCCATGTCCCGGGGCAGTGGGGATGTGCGTAAACGCATTTTGACCCCTTAAAAAAAAAAAAAAAAAAAAAGGTTGGGGTGCGAATTTCCGGGACCTCCTCGTGGTGCACCCTGGGCAACGGCTGGTTGATGGATCGACGCCTGCCGCGTCGAACCATCAACCAGACGGCTGACACCGGACTAGGGACCGTGGCACTCTCCGTCTGCTTTTGTCCGCATAGCGGGGCGGCGGTAGAAGTGTCCACGAGGCGTTGAGTTGGTGATTTTTGTGGTGGTGTCCTCCCTCTTTTATCCTCCGTTTTCGGAGGGGGGGAGAGACGTGTAAAGACCCTTTTTAGGGCCACAAAGGAGAGGTTGCTCTCCGCACACCTCTGCTCTATCAGAGGTGGCGGAAGACGCGGCAGTGGAGGGTCCTTTCATAGGACAATGGAGCTTTAGCTCGAAGGATGGCGAGCAGGAGACTCGCGGACTACTCTTGAGGTAGTTGTTGTATTGTCGGGCTTCATGCCCAGTGGAGCTTTTGCGCTCGGGGTGTTGGGCGGCTTTTATAAGCTGCGGGGACCCGTAGGGGTCCAGAGGCCGAAAGGCGTAGGTTGGCGGACAGGAGTCCGCGGCGCGGCGGGATTGGCATTCCACGAAAGTGGCTGTCGGTCAGGCTTTGGCCACCGCCGGGCAAACCTGTTTCCCCTCGCAGGAGTAGAGATCGCTCTAACAGGCAGGCATGTGTTGCAGCCTGCGAGGGACCAGGAGGGCTTGCCTTGATTGGCCGGCCCTAACAGCAGAAAAGCTGAATAAAAAATCCCCTAACTTTCGCCATTGGGGCGCCTCTTTGAGGCCTCGCGCGATGGCGAACGCCCGTATTTGCGGGTTGGCAGGGGGGGACATACCCCTGCCCGCTAGCGGCCAACGCTGGGGTACCAGCCGACCCCCCAGTGTACTAGGCTTCCCCGGGTGTGAGGGCTTGACCCGGGGCGACGTGTATATCCCTCCTTATCGTGGGAACAACAATGGATACTCATTTTAAAACCCCAACAAAGGACGGTGGCGCAGTGGGCGCACAAAAGGCGGGCGCTTCAGGCGCGGTGAAGACGGAGGGAAAGGGAGTACGTGCAGATGGCACAAGACAACGAGTGTTTGTCCTCCCAGACAACGATGGAGAGGTGTCCGATGTGTCGATCGGATCAGTAAGATCGCTGCGATCGCGGTCGTCGTTTGGTTCGGCGCGCTCTCTGCGCTCCACAAACATGGAATGTGAGGAGAGGCCAAAGTCGCGCAAGCGAAACTACAAGGAGGATTCGTCGTCGTCATCGTCGTCGGAATCGAGCGGGAGCGGTGGTTCAGTCCGCGCGCCCTCCCGTAAGTTCTGGCTGAAGGAGAAGGCGGCATCTGACACAAAGGTGCCCACAAAGAAGAGAGGTCGAGGCAGACCCCCGACTACAGGTGAATACGTCGGCCTAGCTAAAGCCATGGCCGCAAAAAATGATGAGGCTGAAAGGCAGCAGGAGTTACGAGCTTTGGAGGAGCTCGAGGAGTTCGCAACCGAGACCCGTATTACAAGGAAGGCGGCGCTAAAAACAATAGTGCCGACGTTAGAAAAGGCGGTCGGGATGGCCACTGAGGAGGAAGAGGCGAAAGCGGCCACAGTCATTGCCAAGTGCGTGGCTAATTCCTGCTCGGTGGTGGAGCAAATCGCAGTGAAGTCCCAGCACTTAAAAGGGACTTGCATCCGCGACTTGAAGAAGGCGGCGCACGACATCATCGCGGACGTGAGGACTCTGGCTTCACGCAGCGTAACGGAGGAGACGAAGCTTCTGCACGACACAATTGCGCGCATGCAGGCGGAGATGGTCTCGCTCCGACAAGAGCTGGAGCAACTCAAGGCCAGCAGGCTGCAGTCGACCCAGCAGCAACCAATGGAGGCGACGAGCTCAGGCGCAGATCAGCAGCGCCCGAGCACAGCGACTGACGCGATCGGTCGCAAAGATTTGGAGGAGTGGGGAGCCGGCCTCATGAGGACGGTGACGGATCGCATCAATGCACGTATTGATGGTCTAGAGCCACGCCTGAATCAGGCCCCGCGTCTTCGCCCACCTCTAGCGTTCGAAAGAGCGAGGGAGCAGGAGACGCCACCCGCCCCTGAGGCGGCACCGATTGCCTCTTCCTCAAAGAGGATAAAGGAGAGACAGGGGAAAGGTCCGAAAGGTGCACCGGCCCCAAAAACAGTCCCGCAGGATGTAGCTGCCAAGGAGAAAGACCAGTCTAAGTCCAGTCCTAGTGCCGCCAAGGACCAGATACCGACCAAGGAGCTCTTCCGTAGGAAGAAGGCTAAAGGAAGGTCCAAGGTGCAGGAGAAGCCTACGCCACGGGAGTCACGTGAGCTGCCACCGGCGCCGGTCTCCATGGACAGACCATGGAACGTTGTGGCTGCCGACGGCAAGCATCGGGAGAGAGGAGCAGCGCAGGCTTCCAAGCCGAAACCTGCACCGAAGACGGCACCCAAAGCCCCCAAAACGAAGCGACCAAAGACGGCCGCTGTCGTTATTACGCTTGGACAGGGGGCCGAGGAGAAGGGGCTGACCTACAGCTCGGTCATGTCCTTGGTCAAACATGGCCTAGACATAGACGAGTTGGGGATCGACGGTCTTCGTTTCCGGAGGGCGATCACCGGAGCCGCCATTCTAGAAATTGCCGGAGAGGACATGGAGAAGAAGGCGGAGGTCCTCGAAGGGAAGTTGAAAGAATTCCTGGACGTGCCTGAAATCAAAGTCACTAGGCCAGTCAAGTGCCTGGAGCTAATCGTTTCAGGGCTTGACGACTCAGTGACTCCAGAGGAGACGGCGGAGGCGGTCGCTAAGCTGGGCGGATGTCCGACGTCCCAAATCAAAGTCGGGACAATTCGGCAAACCTATGCGAACATGGGTGCGGCCTGGGTGAGCTGCCCAACGGTGGCCGCCAAAAAGGTGCTGGAGGGCAAGCTTCGCGTAGGCTGGGCTATAGCCCGAGTCAAGCTCCTGCAGCCGAGGGAGCTCCGGTGCTACCGGTGCCGGGAAACGGGCCACGTGGCCGGAAGGTGTCCTGCCAGCGTCGATAGAAGCAACTTGTGCCATCGATGCGGGCAAGAGGGCCACAAGGTGGCAAATTGTAGGGCCGACCCCCAATGCACGCTCTGTGCAACGGCGGGGAAACCGGCAAAGCATTGGCTTGGGGGAAAATCTTGTTCAGCCCCCAAGCGTAAGATGCAGCGCAGAGGCCAACCAGCGGCGGCTGATAAAGCCCGACCGCATGCGGCGCCGCCCACGAACGGGACGGGAGGAGAGGCTATGGACGTGGGAACTCTATAAATGGCCCACCTGAAGATCCTGCAGGCGAACATCAACCACAGCGCCCGCGCTCAGGACCTTTTACATCAGAGCGCGGCGCAGTGGTCGATAAACGTGATGGTGGTGAGCGAGCCGTACTTGGTCCCCCCCCGAGATGACTGGGTTGGGGATCACGACAGAACGGTCGCCATCGCCGTCAACAGCGCGAATGGGGCTCCTCCCATTAGCCAGGTCGTGAGAGGCCATGGGTTTGTTGGTGCGCTCCTCGGGGACATTGCCCTAGTCGGGGTGTATTTCTCGCCAAATCGGCCTCTTGCCGAATTCGAGAGCTACCTCGCGGGGCTGGATTCCCTACTCCTCGGTTGGTGTCGGCAGTATCAGGTGGCGGTCGCTGGAGACCTGAACGCCAAATCGACGGAGTGGGGCTCTCCCGAATCGGACCCTCAGGGCGAGGTCCTCGAGGAATGGGTGGCGGCGAATGGCTTGGTCGTCCAAAACCGCGGCACGGCAGACACGTGCGTGCGATGGAATGGGGGCTCGAAGGTGGACGTTACGTTCACAAGCCCCGGTCTCGCACGCCGTGTCCGGAACTGGGGTGTACAGGTGGGGGTTGAATCTCTATCGGATCACCGTTATATCCGATACGACATCTTCCCCCGACCTGAGGACCCGAACAGTTTAGGTCGTGCCGCGGTGGCGTTGGGCCCTAGATGGGCGCTGAAGAGACTCGACCGGGACATGCTCATAGCGGCATCCCTGGTCGAGAGCTGGCTGCCCGGTCCGGACAGGCCATTCGTGGAGGAGGAGACAGAGTGGCTCAGAGGAGCGTTGGGACGCATCTGCGACGCAGCCATGCCTCGGGTGACGTCCATCCCACTGAAGAGGCAGGTGTACTGGTGGTCGGCCGAACTTGCACTGCTCCGTAGAGCGTGTGTCTCGGCCAGACGCCAGTACGCCAGGTGCAGAAGGAGGGGGCGGAGGCGCCGCAACCCAGATGCTGAGGAGGAGGCTCGGCTCTACGCCGTCTACCAACGCGCCAAGAAAGAGCTGCGGGTGGAAATCGGCGAGGCCAAGCGTAGAGCCTGGCAAGAGTTGCTGGAGTCGCTGGACAGGGACCCATGGGGCAGGCCGTATCGGCTCGTGATGAGCAAGCTCCGCCCCTGGGCCCCACCGTTGACAGCGGGCATGTGCCTTGACAAATTAGGGAGAGTTGTCGAGGCCCTCTTTCCGACAGGTGGGCAAAGGGTGACGCCGCCTATTCCAAGACGGGCAGCGGTGGCAATTGAGGCTGAGGAAATCCCGGAGGTAGAGGCGGGGGAACTGGGGGCTGCTGTGCTTAGGCTTCAAGCCAAAAACACAGCTCCCGGCCCTGATGGGATTCCCGGTCGGGCGTTGGTCCTCTCGCTCCAGAATGGTCTGGAGGAGAGGTTCAGGCGGCTTCTAACCGTCTGTCTGCAGCAGGGCCGGTTTCCGGACGCGTGGAAGGTGGGGAAGCTGGTGCTCCTTAAGAAGGAGGGGCGCCCGGTGGACTCACCTTCAGGATACCGTCCAATAGTGCTGCTGGATGAAGCGGGCAAGCTCTTTGAGCGCATCATTGCTGCCCGCCTCAACCAGCACCTCGAGGAGATTGGGCCAAATCTGGCGAACAACCAGTTCGGTTTCCGGCGGGGCAGGTCCACCCTGGACGCTATTTCCAGGGTGAGGGCCCTTGCCGAGGAGGAGGTCGCTCGGGGCGGAGTGTTGTTGGCGGTATCGCTAGATATCGCCAACGCGTTCAACTCGCTGCCCCACGAGTGTATTGAGGCGGCTCTGTCTTATCACGGGGTGCCCGGCTACCTGCGCAGGCTGGTCGGTGATTACCTGAAGGGGAGAGCGGTGGAGTACCCGACGAGGGAAGGTTGGCATCGGAGAAGTGTCCTGCGCGGTGTTCCACAGGGGTCGGTTCTTGGTCCCCTCCTGTGGAACATCGGGTACGACTGGGCGATCCGGGGTGCCAACCTGAGGGGGGTGGAAGTATTGTGCTACGCGGACGATACACTGGTCACGGCTCGCGGTAACTCTTTCCGCGAAGCCAATGTACTGGCCACGGCCGCGGTAGCACACACAGTACGGAGGATCCAGAGCCTGGGCTTAACCGTGGCTCTCCAAAAAACAGAGGCCGTGTATTTCCACGGGCCCCGGATGAGGCCGCCGGCTGGCGCGCAGCTCGTTGTGGGCGGAGTCTCCATCGGCGTCGAGTCGACGTTGAAATACTTAGGTATTGTCCTCGACAGCCAATGGAATTTTAGAGCTCACTTCGAGCAGCTAGCTCCGAAGCTGGCGAGAACGGCGGCCGCCCTCAGTCGGCTCATGCCGAATATGGGAGGGCCAGATTCTGGTTGTCGGCGCCTTTTTGCAGGCGTCGTCCGGTCAGTGGCACTGTACGGTGCGCCCATATGGTCGGACGCCCTGAACGCCCACAACGTGTCCGTTCTGCGGAAATCGCAGCGGATACTGGCGGTCAGGGTGGCTCGGGCGTACCGTACGGTTTCGTATGTGGCAGCGTGCCTCCTGTCGGCATCCCTTCCCTGGGACCTAGAGGCGAACGTGCAGGCGGTTGTCTTCACAAGGACCACAGAGGCCAAAAGCCGAGGGTCCGCACCGCCGCACGAAGAGATAGAGAAATGGAGGGTGAAGGCGAAAGCAGCCGCAGTCCGGAGGTGGAGGCGCAGACTGCGCACGCCTGGAGCGGGCCACAATCTGGTGGAGGCCATAAGGCCGGTCCTGCGAGAGTGGCTGGAGCGCCTTGGGAGCAGTCGGAGTCTGCTCTCTTACCGCCTCGTGCAGGTCCTCTCAGGGCATGGTTGCTTTGGGAGGTACCTGTGCAATGTGGCGAGAAGAGAGCCGACTCCGGCGTGCCACCAGTGCGACGCACTGGAGGACTCCTCCGCGCACACAGTGGAGGAGTGCCCGGCCTGGGCAGTTGAGAGGGCGGAGTTGGCCGCTGTTGTTGGGAGCGACCTGTCGCTACCGAACATTGTTCGTTCAATGATCGACAGCGACAGGGCGTGGGAGGCAGTCTCTGCCTTTTGCGAGACTGTCCTCTCCGAAAAAGAGGCCGAAGAGAGGCGGCGGGAGGATGACCCTTCAGCACACCCTCTGCGGCGCAGGAGGACGGGGCGACGTCGTCGGGCGTACGCCGGCACGGTGGTGCCCTGATTGGAGGTGGTGGATGTTTTCCTACTCGGCCGTCGGGCGGGACCCTTTTCCCGACGACCTGGTAGGACTTGGTGGTGAGGCGGCGACATACACGTTTTCCGGTATGCCGCCGCAGTGGAGAGTCCGGTAGCGGACACAAGCAGTACGGGGGGCCGTAGGGAGAAAGGCCTGGCTGCAGCCCTTACCCCCGTAGCTGCCGAAGACGGAAAACCTGGGGGACATTTTAGTGGCGTAGTCTCGGCGCTCTTTACACGCCGGGGAGTCCCACACACCCCCGCGGCCCAAGTCCCGGAGCCGCGGGATAGTGCGTAAACGCATTTTTACCCCCAGAAAAAAAAAAAAAAAAAAAAAAAAAGGTTAGGTTAGGTTAGGTTGGGGTGCGAATTTCCGGGACCTCCTCGTGGTGCACCCTGGGCAACGGCTGGTTGATGGATCGACGCCTGCCACGTCGAACCATCAACCAGACGGCTGACACCGGACTAGGGACCGTGGCACTCTCCGTCTGCTTTTGTCCGCATAGCGGAGCAGCGGTCGTAGTGTCCACGAGGCGTTGAGTTGGTGAGTTTTGTGGTGGTGTCCTCCCTCTTTTATCCTTCGTTTTCGGAGGGGGGGAGAGACATGTAAAGGCCCTTTTTAGGGCCACAAAGGAGAGGTTGCTCTCCGCATACCTCTGCTCTATCAGAGGTGGCGGAAGATGCTGCAGTGGAGGGTCCTTTCATAGGACAGTGGAGCTTTAGCTCGGAGGATGGCGAGTGGGATGCTCGCGGACTATTTTGTACGTAGTCTTTCGTGTTGTCGGGCTTCATGCCCAGTGGAGCTTTGTGCTCGGAGTGTTGGGCGGCTTTTTAAGCTGCGGGAACCCGTAGGGGTTCAGAGGCCGAAAGGCGTGGGTTGGCGGACAGGAGTCCGCGGCGCGGCGGGATCGGCATTTCACGAAAGTGGCTGTCGGTCAGGCTTCGGCCACCGCCGGGCAAACCTGTTTCCCCTCGCAGGAGTAGAGATCGCTCTAACAGGCAGGCATGTGTTGCAGCCTGCGAGGGACCAGGAGGGCTTGCCTTGATTGGCCGGCCCTAACAGCAGACAAGCTGAATAAAAAATCCCCTAACTTTCGCCATTGGGGCGCCTCTTTGAGGCCTCGCGCGATGGCGAACGCCCGTATTTGCGGGTTGGCAGGGGGGGACATACCCCTGCCCGCTAGCGGCCAACGCTGGGGTACCAGCCGACCCCCCAGTGTATTAGGCTTCCCCGGGTGTGAGGGCTTGACCCGGGGCGACGTGTATATCCCTCCTTATCGTGGGAACAAAAATGGATGACTATTTTAAAACCCCAAAAAAGGACGGTGGCGCAGTGGGCGCACAAAAGGCGGGCGCTTCAGGCGCAGTGGTGACGGAGGAAAAGGGAGTACGTGCAGATGGCACAAGACAAAGAGTCTTTGTCCTCCCGGATAATGATGGAGAGGTGTCCGACGTGTCGGTCGGATCAATAAGATCGCTGCGATCGCGGTCTTCGTTCGGTTCGGCGCGCTCTCTGCGCTCGACAAACATGGAGTGCGAGGAGAGGCCGAAGTCGCGCAAGCGAATATATAAGGAGGATTCGTCGTCGTCGGAATCGAGCGGGAGCGGTGGTTCAGTCCGCGCGCCCTCCCGTAAGCTCTGGCTGAAGGACAAGGCGGCGTCTGGCGCAAATGCGCCTACAAAGAAGAGAGGTCGAGGCAGACCCCCAACAACCGGCGAGTACGTCGGCAAAGCCAAGGCTATGGCCGAGGCTAATGATGAGGCGGAGAGACAGATGCGGATACGCGCTTTGGAGGAGCTCGAGGAGTACGCTACCGAGACCCGTGTCACACGGAAGGCGGCGCTAAAATCAATAGTGCCGACACTCGAGAAGGCGGTCGGGATGGCCACCGAGGAGGAAGAGGCGAAGGCGGCCGCAGTCATTGCCAAGTGCGTGGCTAACTCTTGCTCGGTGGTGGAGCAAATCGCGGTGAAGTCCCAGCACTTGAAAGGGACTTGCATCCGCGACTTGAAGAAGGCGGCGCACGACATCATCGCGGACGTGAGGACTCTGGCTTCACGCAGCGTAACGGAGGAGACGAAGCTTCTGCACGACACAATTGCGCGCATGCAGGC
This sequence comes from Cataclysta lemnata, assembly GCA_963931975.1. Lineage (NCBI taxonomy): Eukaryota > Metazoa > Arthropoda > Insecta > Lepidoptera > Crambidae > Cataclysta > Cataclysta lemnata. Next base: position 9,177,812 of record OZ008364.1, read on the forward strand.
GGAGATGGTCTCGCTCCGACAAGAGCTGGAGCAACTCAAGGCCAGCAGGCTGCAGTCGACCCAGCAGCAACCAATGGAGGCGACAAGCTCAGGCGCAGATCAGCAGCGCCCGAGCACAGCGACTGACGCCATCGGTCGCAAGGATTTGGAGGAGTGGGGAGCCGGCTTCATGAGGATGGTGACCGACCGAATCAATGCCCGCATTGATGGGTTGGAGCCACGCCTCAACCAGGCTCCGCGTCTTCGCCCCATGTTGGCGTTCGAAAGAGCAAGGGAGCAAGAGACGCCACCCGCCCCTGAGGCGGCACCAATTGCCTCCACATCAAAGAGGAAAAAGGGGACTAAGGGGAAAGGTCCGAAAGATGCACCAGCTCCAAAGGTTGCCCCGCAGGAGGTGGCCACGAAGGAGGAAGGCCAGACCAAGCCTAGTACTGGTACTGCCAAGAACCAGACACCAGCTAAGGAGCCCTTCCGTAGAAAGAAGGCCAAGGGGAGGTCCAAGGTGCAGGAGAAGTCTGCGCCACGGGAGTCGCGTGAGCTGCCGCCGGCGCCGGTCTCCATGGATAGACCATGGAACGTTGTGGCTGCCGACGGCAAGCACCGGGAGAGAGGAGCAGCGCAGGCTTCTAAGCCGAAACCTGCACCGAAGACAGCACTCAGGGTCCCCAAAACGAAGCGGTCGAAGACGGCAGCGGTCGTGATAACGCTTGGCCAGGGGGCCGAGGAGAAGGGGCTAACCTATAGCTCAGTCATGTCCCTGGCCAAGCACAGCCTGGACGTAGACGAGCTGGGGATCCCCGGCCTACGTTTTAGGAGGGCGGTCACCGGTGCCGCAATTTTGGAGATTGCTGGAGAGGATAAGGAGGAGAAGGCGGAGATCCTCAAAGACAAACTCCAGGAGCTGATGGACGAGCCAGAAATTAGGGTCACTAGACCGATCAAATGTCAGGAGTTGATTGTGTCTGGCCTGGATGACTCCGTCACTCCAGAAGAGACAGCAGAGGCGGTCGCTAAGCTGGGCGGATGTCCGACGTCCCAGGTAAAAGTCGGGACAATCCGGCAAACCTACGCGAACATGGGTGCGGTCTGGGTGAGCTGCCCAACGGTGGCCGCCAAAAAGGTCCTGGAGGGCAAGTTGCGGGTAGGCTGGGCTATCGCCCGAGTTAAGCTCCTGCAGCCGAGGGAGCTCCGCTGCTACCGGTGCCGGGAGACGGGCCACGTGGCCGGAAAATGTCCTGCCAGCGTCGACCGGAGCAACCTGTGCCATCGATGCGGGCAAGAGGGCCACAAGGTGGCTGATTGTCGGGCCGACCCCCACTGCATGCTCTGTGCAACGGCGGGGAAACCGGCAAAACATTGGCTTGGGGGCAAATCTTGTTCGGCCCCCAAGCGTAAAATGCAGCGTAGAGGGAAACCAGCGGCGGCTGATAAAGCCCGACCGTCTGCGGCGCCGCCCACGAACGGGACGGGAGGAGAGGCCATGGACGTGGGAACCCAATAAATGGCCCACCTGAAAATCCTGCAGGCGAATATCAACCACAGCGCCCGCGCTCAGGACCTTTTACACCAGAGCGCGGCGCAGTGGTCGATAAACGTGATGGTGGTGAGCGAGCCGTACTTGGTCCCCCCCCGAGATGACTGGGTTGGGGATCACGACAGAACGGTCGCCATCGCCATCAGCAACGCGAATGGGGCTCCTCCCATGAGCCAGGTAGTCAGAGGCCATGGCTTCGTTGGTGCACTCCTCGGGGACATTGCCCTAGTCGGGGTATATTTCTCGCCGAATCGGCCTCTTGCCGAATTCGAGAGTTACCTCGCGGGGTTGGATTCCCTGCTCCTCGGTTGGTGTCGGCAGTATCAGGTGGCGGTCGCTGGAGACCTGAACGCCAAATCGACGGAGTGGGGCTCTCCCGAATCGGACCCCCAGGGCGAGGTCCTCGAAGAATGGGTGGCGGCGAATGGCTTGGTCGTCCAAAACCGCGGCACGGCAGACACGTGCGTGCGATGGAATGGGGGCTCGAAGGTGGACGTTACGTTCACAAGCCCCGGTCTCGCACGCCGTGTCCGAAACTGGGGTGTACAGGTGGGGGTTGAATCTCTATCGGATCACCGTTATATCCGATACGACATCTTCCCCCGACCTGAGGACCCGAACAGTTTAGGTCGTGCCGCGGTGGCGTTGGGCCCTAGATGGGCGTTGAAGAGAATCGACCGGGACATGCTCATAGCGGCATCCCTGGTTGAGAGCTGGCTGCCCGGCCCGGACAGGCCATTCGTGGAGGAGGAGGCAGAGTGGCTCAGAGGAGCGTTGGGACGCATCTGCGACGCAGCCATGCCTCGGGTGACGTCCATCCCACCGAAGAGGCAGGTGTACTGGTGGTCGGCCGAACTTGCACTGCTCCGTAGAGCGTGTGTCTCGGCCCGACGCCAGTACGCCAGGTGCAGGAGGAGGGGGCGGAGGCGCCGCAACCCAGATGCTGAGGAGGAGGCTCGGCTCTACGCCGTCTACCAACGCGCCAAGAAAGAGCTGCGGGTGGAAATTGGCGAGGCCAAGCGTAGAGCCTGGCAAGAGCTGCTGGAGTCGCTGGACAGGGACCCATGGGGCAGGCCGTATCGGCTCGTGATGAGCAAGCTCCGCCCCTGGGCCCCACCGTTGACAGCGGGCATGTGTCCGGATACTTTGGGAAGGATCATCGAGGCCCTCTTTCCCTCAGGTGGGCAAACTGTGACGCCGCCTATTCCAAGACGGGCAGCGGTGGCAATTGAGGCTGAGGAGATCCCGGAGGTAGAGGCGGGGGAACTGGGGGCTGCTGCGCTTCGGCTTCAAGCCAAAAACACAGCTCCCGGCCCTGATGGGATCCCCGGTCGAGCGTTGGTCCTCTCGCTCCAGAATGGGCTGGAGGAGAGGTTCAGGCGGCTTCTAACCGTCTGTTTGCGGCAGGGTCGGTTTCCGGACGCGTGGAAGGTGGGGAAGCTGGTGCTTCTCAAGAAAGAGGGGCGCCCGGTGGATTCACCGTCAGGATACCGTCCAATAGTGTTGCTGGATGAGGCGGGCAAGCTCTTTGAGCGCATCATTGCTGCCCGCCTCAACCAGCACCTCGAGGAGATTGGGCCAAATCTGGCCAACAACCAGTTCGGTTTCCGGCGGGGCAGGTCCACCTTGGACGCTATCTCCAGGGTGAGGGCCCTTGCCGAGGAGGAGGTCGCTCGGGGCGGAGTGTTGTTGGCGGTATCGTTAGATATCGCCAACGCGTTCAACTCGCTGCCCCACGAGTGTATTGAGGCGGCTTTGTTGTATCACGGGGTGCCCGGCTACCTGCGCAGGCTGATCAGCGATTACCTGACGGGGAGAGCGGTGGAGTACCCGACGAGGGAAGGTTGGCACCGGAGAAGTGTCCTGCGCGGTGTTCCACAGGGGTCGGTTCTTGGTCCCCTCCTGTGGAACATCGGGTATGACTGGGCGATCCGGGGTGCCAACCTGAGGGGGGTGGAAGTATTGTGCTACGCGGACGATACGCTGGTCACGGCCCGCGGTAACTCTTTCCGCGAAGCCAATGTACTGGCCACGGCCGCGGTAGCACACACAGTACGGAGGATCCAGAGCCTGGGCTTAACCGTAGCTCTCCAAAAGACAGAGGCCGTGTATTTCCACGGGCCCCGGATGAGGCCGCCGGCTGGCGCGCAGCTCGTTGTGGGCGGAGTCTCCATCGGCGTCGAGTCGACGTTGAAATACTTAGGTATTGTCCTCGACAGCCGATGGAATTTTAGAGCTCACTTCGAGCAGCTAGCTCCGAAGCTGGCGAGAACGGCGGCCGCCCTCAGTCGGCTCATGCCGAATATGGGAGGGCCAGATTCTGGTTGTCGGCGCCTTTTTGCAGGCGTCGTCCGGTCAGTGGCACTGTACGGTGCGCCCATATGGTCGGACGCCCTGAACGCCCACAACGTGTCCGTTCTGCGGAAATCGCAGCGGATACTGGCGGTCAGGGTGGCTAGGGCGTACCGTACGGTTTCGTATGTGGCGGCGTGCCTCCTGTCGGCATCCCTTCCCTGGGACCTAGAGGCGAACGTGCAGGCGGTTGTTTTTACAAGGACCACAGAGGCCAAAAGCCGAGGGTCCGCACCGCCGCACGAGGCCATCGAGAGGTGGAGAGTAAAGGCGAAAGCCGCCGCAGTCCGGAGGTGGAGGCGCAGACTGCGCACGCCTGGAGCGGGCCACAATTTGGTTGAGGCCATAAGGCCGGTTCTAAGAGAGTGGCTGGAGCGCCTTGGGGGCAGTCGGAGTCTGCTCTCTTACCGCCTCGTGCAGGTCCTCTCAGGGCATGGTTGCTTTGGGAGGTACCTGTGCAATGTGGCGAGGAGAGAGCCGACTCCGGAATGCCACCAGTGCGACGCACTGGAGGACTCCTCCGCGCATACTGTGGAGGAGTGCCCGGCCTGGGCAGTTGAGAGGGCGGAGTTGGCCGCCGTTGTTGGGAGCGACCTGTCGCTATCGAACATTGTTCGATCAATGATCGACAGCGACAGAGCGTGGGAGGCAGTCTCTGCCTTTTGCGAGGCTGTCCTCTCCGAAAAAGAGGCCGAAGAGAGGCGGCGGGAGGACGACCCGTCGGCACACCCTCTGCGGCGCAGGAGGACGGGGCGACGTCGTCGGGCGTACGCCGGCACGGTGGTGCCCTGAGTGAAGGTGGTGGACGTTTGCCTACTCGGCCGTCGGGCGGGACCCTTTTCCCGACGACCTGGTAGGACTTGGTGGTGATGCGGCGACATACACGTTTTCCGGTATGTCGCCGCGGTGGAGAGTCCGGCAGCGGACACAAGCAGTACGGGGGGCCGTAGGGAGAAAGGCCTGGCTGCAGCCCTTACCCCCGTAGCTGCCGAAGACGGAAAACCTGGGGGACATTTTAGTGGCGTAGTCTCGGCGCTCTTTACACGCCGGGGAGTCCCACACACCCCCGCGGCCCAAGTCCCGGAGCCGCGGGATAGTGCGTAAACGCATTTTTACCCCCAGCAAAAAAAAAAAAAAAAAAAAAAAAAGGTTAGGTTAGGTTAGGTTAGGTTGGGGTGGGGTGCGAATTTCCGGGACCTCCTCGTGGTGCACCCTGGGCAACGGCTGGTGGATGGATCGACGCCTGCCGCGTCGAACCATCAACCAGACGGCTGACACCGGACTAGGGACCGTGGCACTCTCCGTCTGCTTTTGTCCGCATAGCGGGGCGGCGGTTGTAGTGTCCACGAGGCGTTGAGTTGGTGCTTTTTATGGTGGGTCTCTCCCTCTTTTATCCTCCGTTTTCGGAGGGGGGGAGGAGACGTGGAAGGAGATTGCTCTCTGCCGTCTTTTATCCGCATAGCGGGGCGGCGGACGACGCACAGTTGGTGGTGAAGAGTCCCCTCACTTCTCTACTTTGTGGGACACGTGGAGCAGTTTTCTGCTCGTGGTATGGCGGGCGGGAGAACCGCGGACCATTGTTTTTGGTGGTCACTGTGACAGAGCGCCTTTGCTCTAGTGGAGCTTTTTGCTCGGGGAGTCGGACGACTTTCAAAGTCGTGGGAGTCTTTTGAGACTTAGAGGCCGTAAGGCGGAGGCTGGCGGGCAGTAGTCCGCGGCGCGGCGGGACCGGCAGTCCACGAAAGTGGCTGCTGGTTAGGCTTCGGCCACCGCCGGGCAACCTGTTACCCCTCGCAGAAGTAGAGATTGTTCTAACAGGCAGGCATGTGTTGCAGTCTGCGAGGGGACAGGGGGGCTTGCCTTAACTGGCCGGCCCCAACTGGAGAAAACCAGAATAAAAAACCCCTAACTCTTGCCACTGGGGCGCCTCATTTCGAGGCCTCGCGTGGTGGCAAGTGCCCGTATTTGCGGGATGGCAGGGGGGGACATACCCCTGCCCGCTAGCGGCCAACCCTGAGGGACCAGCCGTCCCCTTAGGTTTCGTAGGCTTCCCTGGGTGTGAGGGCATGACCCGGGGTGACTTTTAGTTCCCTCCAACTCGTGGGATCAGAATATGAGCTGTTTAAAACCCAAAAACCCCGACGTAGGCGCAGTGGGCGCGAGAAGACGTGGCGCAGTGGGCGCAAAGGATGGTGGCGCAGTGGGCGCACGGGACGCTTCGGCGTCGAGGGACAGAAGAGATAGGAGCGAAGAAGACAGCGAGTCCGACGCATCGGCCACGTCGATGCACTCAGCGACATCAGCGAGGTCAGGGAGGTCACTGAGGTCGACACGCTCAGCTCAGCCAGACGCTGGGCTGTTTCTCAAAATGGAAGGAGGGCCGCGCAAGCGACCGGGACCGAGGAGTGCGAAAAAGGTGTCGGCTCAAGACGAGCAATCTAGTAGTGGGGAGTCCAGCGACGGTCAGTTGCGTTCGCGGTCACCTCGGGGCTCTAGATCCGGCTCCAGATCTGGCTCGGGCACTAGGACACCGGCCACAAAGAAAAGCAGAGGCCGACCCCCCACCACGGGGGAATACGTCGACCTAGCCGTGGCGAAGAGGGCACTGGCCCTTGCCACAAAAGAAGAAATGGAGCAGCGCGCGGAGAAAGAACTCGCGGAGCGTGCCACCGAAGTTCGGATTACCAGAGCCGCAGCCCACCAGACCATCGCTGCAATGACGCAGCTGGGAGGCGGCATCCTGGACCTGGAAGATGAGGCCAAGACGGCGGCGTTGCTCACAAGCAGTGTGGCTAACTCCTGCTCGATAGTCGAGTACGTCGCCGAAAGATCTTCCCGTCTGAAGGGAGGTTTCGTCAGAGACCTGAAGGAGGCTGTAAAGCAGATTAAGACGGACGTCCAGATCCTCGCGGCGCGAGGCGCATCTGAAGAGAACAGACTGCTGCAGGCCGAGAACGCCAAACTCCGGGCGGAGGTGGCGCAGATTCCGGAGCTCCGCAAGGAACTCGCGGAAGTGAGGACTGCCTTACAGGCTCTGCAGCTGCAACAGTCAACTCCACGCGTCACTTTACAGCGCTTGGAGGAGACTGCGGCACCTATGACGCAGAAAGTTATGAAGGACATGGAGGCGAGGCTGGTCCGCGAGATCAGCGGCCAGCTCCAAGCCCAGTTTTTGGCACTGGGACTTGAGAAACGTCTGAGCGAGCCGCCCCGCCCCTGTTCCTCCCCCCTCCTACCCTGTGCGTCCTCGACGTTGGGTCGGAGAGAGGAAGACGGCGTTGCGATTGAAGAAGAGCCGCTGCCAGTACCAGTGCAAGCTCCAGTGCCCGCCTTCTCGAAGGCCAAGGCAAAAGGCAAGACGAAGGGTAAGGCGAAGGCTCCTCCCCCATCTACAGGGAGGCCGACGCCGATCGCCCCAACCAACACGGAAAAGACAACCGCGCCCCCCCGCGTTTTACCAACGGAGGGGCAGCAACAAAAGAGGAAGAAGACGTGGCGGAAACAGGCCAGAGGACGGGAGGCGAACCAGGAGAAGTCGGCTCCCCGAGAGCCTCGCGTCCTGCCACCTGCTCCGGCAAACATGGACCGGGGATGGAACGTGGTTGCCCGCAGTGGGAAACATAAGGAGACAGCGGCGTCAGCTCCCGCCGCCAAGGTCCAGCAGAAGAAGGCTCCTGAAAAGAAGCCCAAGGTTCGGCGACCGCGAACATCTGCGGTCGTTCTTACGCTGCTGCCCAAAGCTACCGAACAGGGCATGACGTACAGTGCGATACTGGCTAAGGCCAAGCAAAGCCTAAATTTGGAGGAGCTGGGGATCTCTGGCATTCACTATCGCAAGGCGGTAACCGGAGCATCCATTTTACAGATCTCCGGTGCCACCACGAGCGATAAAGCCGAGACCCTGGCCAAGAAGTTGAGAGAGTCCCTGGATGAGTCCTGTGTGAAGGTCACCAGGCCCATCAAATCCACCGAACTCCTGGTGACGGGGCTCGATGAGTCAGTCACACAGCCGGAGGTGGCTGAGGCAATAGCCAAGCTGGGTGGTTGTCCCACGGAGGACGTCAAGGTGGGCAACATCCGGCATACCTATGCCAGCATGGGCACTGCTTGGGCGAGCTGCCCTTCGGCAGTGGCCCAGAAAGTGTTAGAAGGGAGGCTCATTGTGGGCTGGGCGATTGCTCGCACTCGTCTCCTGGAGCCAAGGGAGCTGCGGTGCTTCAGGTGCCGAGAAGCTGGCCATGTCGCCAGCAAATGTACTGCAGCCGTTGATAGGGCGCTGCAGTGCCATAGATGCGGCCAAACAGGGCATCGTATGGTGGAGTGCAATGCAGACCCTCACTGCACGCTGTGTGCGGATGCTGGGAGGGACGCTAAACACTGGCTTGGGGGTAAAACGTGTTCGGCCCCCAAGCAAACGGTGAAGAAGAAAGGTCCGGCGATCAGGGCAGCCAACGCCCGTAAACCAGTGCCACCCCCCTCACGAACGGGAACAGAAGGGAGTCAAGCAGAGCCGACCAACAATGTCAGCACGCCCTCTGCTTAGGATACTTCAGGCGAACATCAACCACTGTGCCAGGTCTCAAGATCTTTTGATCCAGAGCATGGCACAGTGGTCAATCAACGTGTCAATCATCGGAGAGCCCTACTTTGTTCCCCAGCGCGACGACTGGGTTGGGGACCACTCGAGCACGGTTGCCGTGGTGGTGAGCGCTGCTCATGGTGCTCCTCCGATTAGGAAGGTGGTGAGGGGCCATGGATATGTTTGTGTCCTCTTGGGAGACATCGCACTTGTCGCGGTGTATTTCTCCCCGAACAGGCCTTTGGCCGAGTTCGAGGCTTTCCTCGCGGGTCTTGATTCCCTGCTCCTCGGCTGGTGTCGGCAGTTTCAGGTGGCGGTCGCTGGAGACCTGAACGCCAAGTCGACGGAGTGGGGCTCTCCTGCTACAGATCCGCGAGGAGAGGTTCTGGAGGAGTGGATCGCGACAAATGGTTTTGTCGTCCACAATCGTGGGACGGCTGACACGTGTGTGCGGCGGAGTGGGGGCTCGAAGGTTGACGTCACCGTCACAAGCCCCGGTCTCGCACAGCATGTCCAAGGCTGGAGGGTCGTGGTGGGGGAGGAGTCTTTTTCCGATCACCGGTATATCCGGTACGACATCTCCCCCAATACACGGAGCCCGGCAGGCCTAAGCCGTCCCGCGGTATCGTTGGGCCCCAGATGGGCGCTCAAGAAGCTAGACAGAGACGCGCTGGTCCTGGCGTCTCTCGTCGAAAGCTGGTCCCCGCTGCCTGAGAGGCCAGATGTCGAAGAGGAAGCAAACTGGTTCCGCGAGGCGATGACGCACATATGCGACGTCGCGATGCCGCGGGTCAGGATGCTTCCCCCGAAAAGGCAAGTTTACTGGTGGTCGGCCGAACTGGCACAGCTCCGTGCAGCGTGCGTCTCGGCCCGACGCCAGTATGCCAGATGCCGTCGAAGGGGTAGACGGCGTCGCAACCCCGATGAGGAAGCAGAAAACAGGCTGTACGCCGTTTATCAGGCGGCCAAGAAGCAGCTTCGGGTGGCGATCGGCGAAGCCAAAGAGAGGGCCTGGCAGGAGCTGATCGACACGTTGGACCGCGACCCATGGGGCAGGCCGTACAGACTCGTGATGAGTAGGCTTCGCCCCTGGGCTCCGCCAATCACGTCCAACATGGATCCCGAGCTGCTAACTCGGGTAATCGAGGCGCTCTTTCCGAGCACAGTGGAGAGGGTGACACCACCAATCCCAAGGCCTTCAGTGGCGAGGGATGAACCCGCACCGATCCCAGAGGTGACGGAGGCCGAGTTGGGCACTGCAGTCCTCAAGCTGCAGGGCAAGAACACGGCTCCTGGACCCGATGGCGTTCCGGGGCGGGCGTGGGTGTTGGCCCTTAACAACGGAATGGGTGATAGGTTCAGGCGTATGCTCACCACCTGCATGCGAGTAGGCAGCTTCCCCGCGAAGTGGAAAATCGGCAAGCTGGTGCTCCTCAAGAAGGAGGGGCGCCCGGCGGACTCGCCGTCGGCCTATCGCCCAATTGTTCTGTTAGATGAGGCGGGCAAGCTCTTTGAGCGCATAATTGCCGCCCGCATCATCGAAATTTTGGAGACGACAGGGCCAAATCTAGCTCCAAATCAATTTGGTTTCCGGCGGGGCAGGTCCACCCTGGACGCTCTTTCCAGGGTGAGGGCCCTTGCTGAGGAGGAGGTTGCGCAAGGGGGGGTGGTGTTGGCGGTGTCACTCGACATCGCCAACGCTTTTAACAGCTTACCCCACACCTGCATCAGTGCAGCGCTCGATTATCACGGGGTCCCCCAATACTTGTGCAAGTTGGTCGTAGACTACCTGACGGAACGTTCTGTGGAGTACCCTACTAGTGAGGGATGGCGCCGGAGAAGCGTCGTGCGCGGTGTTCCACAGGGATCGGTACTTGGCCCGCTCCTGTGGAACATCGGATACGACTGGGCGATCCGGGGTGCCAACCTCAGAGGGGTAGATGTGCTATGTTACGCGGACGACACCTTGGTCACCGCTCGCGGGAAGACATTCCGGGACGCGAGCGTGTTGGCCACCGCGGGCGTAGCACATGTTGTGAGGAGGATTAGGAGTTTGGGGCTGACGGTGGCCCTTGAGAAATCCGAGGCCATAATTTTTCATGGCCCTCGGAAACGTCCACCCAGCGACGCTCATCTCGTGGTCGGAGGAGTTCCCATCGGCGTCGGGTCGACGCTCAAGTATTTGGGAATCGTACTCGACAGCCGGTGGACCTTCAAAGCCCACCTCCAATACCTGGCCCCGAAGCTGAAGAGGACTTCGTCTGCCCTTTGCCGGCTCATGCCGAATTTAGGTGGACCTGAAACTGGATGCAGACGGCTGTTTGCGGGAGTTGTACGGTCGGTGGCGCTATACGGTGCGCCCATATGGTCGGACGCCCTGAGTGCTCACAATTTATCCATCCTGCGGCAATCGCAGAGGGTATTAGCACTCAGGGTGGCTAGGGCGTACCGTACCGTCTCGTACGACGCCGCTTGCCTCCTGGCAGCGACGCTGCCTTGGGACCTCGAAGCTGACGTGCTGACGGGTGTGTATTCAAGGACCGCTGAGGCGAAGAGCCGCGGGTCCGCACCGTCACACGAGGAGGTGGAGCTTTGGAGGAAGGAGGGGAAGGACCACGCCCTCAGAAGGTGGAGACGCAGGTTGCGGGTGCCTTTAGCGGGACGCAACACCATCCAGGCCATCCGGCCCGTCCTGAAGGCATGGTTGAAGCGTCGAGAGCAGCCAGGGGGTTTGCTCTCCTATCGTCTTGCGCAGGTCCTCTCAGGGCATGGTTGCTTTGGGAGGTACCTGTGCAATGTGGCGAAGAGAGAGCAGACCCCAGCGTGCCATCAGTGTAACGCTGAAGAGGACACAGCCCTGCACACGCTCCAGGTGTGCCCGGCGTGGTCGGAAGAAAGGAGGGAGCTGAGTACAGCCATTGGACAGGACCTTTCGCTGCCAGCCGTCATTAGCGCGATGGTTGGCAGCATCACAGCTTGGGAGGCGGTTTCGCGTTTTTGCGAAGCCGTCATGTCGGAGAAAGAGGCCGAGGAGAGGCTGCGTGAGGACGACCCCGCAGCGAATCCCCTCAGGCGCAAGAGACCTGGGCGACGTCGAAGGGCTTTTGCCGCGACGATCGCCCCATAAGGGTTACCCAGACTCCGGGCGGGACACCCTTTTATCCCAGAGTCATGGGCCCATGTGATGTGGCGACGACATACACGTTCTCCGGTATGTCGTCGCCAAGGAGGAGAAACGCGGCTGTATTCAGCCGTGTTTGCGCGCTATTGCGCCAGCGCATGTGCTATTGCACGTGCGCACGTGCTATTGCGCGTTGAAGTAGGTGAGCCTGCTATTGCGGGCAAGAGCCGAGTGAGGGAGCCTGGGTAAAGGCTACGCTGAGGCCCTCTTTACCCTCACGATCGGCAGCAGGCGGAGAACAGGGGACATTTTAGTGGCGTAGTCCCGGCGCCTTTTACACGCCGGGGAGTCCCACACACCCCCGCGGTCCATGTCCCGGGACCGCGGGATGTGCGTAAAAGCATTTTTACCCCTCAAAAAAAAAAAAAAAAAAAAAAAAAAAGGTTAGGTTGGGGTGCGATTTTCCGGGACCTCCTCGTGGTGCACCCTGGGCAACGGCTGGTTGATGGATCGACGCCTGCCGCGTCGAACCATCAACCAGACGGCTGACACCGGACTAGGGACCGTGGTACTCTCCGTCTGCTTTTGTCCGCATAGCGGGGCGGCGGTCGTAGTGTCCACGAGGCGTTGAGTTGGTGATTCTTGTGGTGGTGTCCTCCCTTATTTATCCTTCGTTTTCGGAGGGGGGGGGGGCGTGTAAAGGCCCTTTTTAGGGCCACAAAGGAGAGGTTGCTCTCCGCATACCTCTGCTCTATCAGAGGTGGCGGAAGATGCGGCAGTGGAGGGTCCTTTCATAGGACAGTGGAGCTTTAGCTCGGAGGACGGCGAGTGGGATGCTCGCGGACTATTTTTCTACGTAGTCTTTCATGTTGTCGGGCTTCATGCCCAGTGGAGCTTTGTGCTCGGAGTGTTGGGCGGCTTTTTAAGCTGCGGGAACCCGTAGGGGTTCGGAGGCCGAAAGGCGTGGGTTGGCGGACAGAGTCCGCGGCGCGGCGGGATCGGCATTCCACGAAAGTGGCTGTCGGTCAGGCTTCGGCCACCGCCGGGCAAACCTGTTTCCCCTCGCAGGAGTAGAGATCGCTCTAACAGGCAGGCATGTGTTGCAGCCTGCGAGGGACCAGGAGGGCTTGCCTTGATTGGCCGGCCCTAACAGCAGACAAGCTGAATAAAAAATCCCCTAACTTTCGCCATTGGGGCGCCTCTTTGAGGCCTCGCGCGATGGCGAACGCCCGTATTTGCGGGTTGGCAGGGGGGGACATACCCCTGCCCGCTAGCGGCCAACGCTGGGGTACCAGCCGACCCCCCAGTGTATTAGGCTTCCCCGGGTGTGAGGGCATGACCCGGGGCGACGTGTATTTCCCTCCTTATCGTGGGAACAACAATGGATACTCATTTAAAAACCCCAAACAAGGACGGTGGCGCAGTGGGCGCACAAAAGGCGGGCGCTTCAGGCGCGGTGAAGACGGAGGGAAAGGGAGTACGTGCAGATGGCACAAGACAACGAGTGTTTGTCCTCCCAGACAACGATGGAGAGGTGTCCGATGTCTCGATCGGATCAGTAAGATCGCTGCGATCGCGGTCGTCGTTTGGTTCGGCGCGCTCTCTGCGCTCCACAAACATGGAATGTGAGGAGAGGCCAAAGTCGCGCAAGCGAAACTACAAGGAGGATTCGTCGTCGTCGTCGTCGGAATCGAGCGGGAGCGGTGGTTCAGTCCGCGCGCCCTCCCGTAAGTTCTGGCTGAAGGACAAGGCGGCGTCTGGCGCAAATGCGCCTACAAAGAAGAGAGGTCGGGGCAGACCCCCAACGACCGGCGAATATGTCGGCAAAGCCAAGGCTATGGCCGAGGCTAATGATGAGGCGGAGAGGCAGATGCGGATTCGCGCTTTAGAGGAGCTCGAGGAGTACGCTACCGAGACCCGGGTCACAAGGAAGGCGGCGCTTAAAGACATAGCACCGACGTTAGAGAAGGCGGTTGGGATGGCCACCGAGGAGGAAGAAGCGAAGGCGGCCGCAGTCATTGCCAAGTGCGTGGCTAATTCCTGCTCGGTGGTGGAGCAAATCGCAGTGAAGTCCCAGCACTTAAAAGGGACTTGCATCCGCGACTTGAAGAAGGCGGCGCACGACATCATCGCGGACGTGAGGACTCTGGCTTCACGCAGCGTAACGGAGGAGACGAAGCTTCTGCACGACACAATTGCGCGCATGCAGGCGGAGATGGTCTCGCTCCGACAAGAGCTGGAGCAACTCAAGGCCAGCAGGCTGCAGTCGACCCAGCAGCAACCAATGGAGGCGACGAGCTCAGGCGCAGATCAGCAGCGCCCGAGCACAGCGACTGACGCGATCGGTCGCAAAGATTTGGAGGAGTGGGGAGCCGGCCTCATGAGGACGGTGACCGATCGCATCAATGCACGTATTGATGGTCTAGAGCCACGCCTGAATCAGGCCCCGCGTCTTCGCCCACCCCTAGCGTTCGAAAGAGCGAGGGAGCAGGAGACGCCACCCGCCCCTGAGGCGGCACCGATTGCCTCGTCCTCAAAGAGGATAAAGGAGAGACAGGGGAAAGGTCCGAAAGGTGCACCGGCCCCAAAAACAGTCCCGCAGGATGTAGCTGCGAAGGAGAAAGGCCAGTCTAAGTCCAGTCCTAGTGCCGCCAAGGACCAGATACCGGCCAAGGAGCTCTTCCGTAGGAAGAAGGCCAAGGGGAGGTCCAAGGTGCAGGAGAAGTCTGCGCCACGGGAGTCGCGTGAGCTGCCGCCGGCGCCGGTCTCCATGGACAGGCCATGGAATGTTGTGGCTGCCGACGGCAAGCACCGAGAGAGAGGAGCAGCGCAGGCTTCCAAGCCAAAACCTGCACCAAAGACGGCACCCAAAGTCCCCAAAACGAAGCGGCCAAAGACGGCCGCTGTCGTTATTACGCTTGGACCGGGGGCCGAGGAGAAGGGGCTGACCTACAGCTCGGTCATGTCCTTGGTCAAGCATGGCCTAGACATAGACGAGTTGGGGATCAACGGTCTTCGTTTCCGGAGGGCGGTCACCGGAGCCGCCATTCTAGAAATTGCCGGAGAGGACATGGAGAAGAAGGCGGAGGTCCTCGAAGGGAAGTTGACAGAATTCCTGGACGTGCCTGAAGTCAAAGTCACTAGGCCAGTCAAGTGCCTGGAGCTAATCGTTTCAGGGCTTGACGACTCAGTGACTCCAGAGGAGACGGCGGAGGCGGTCGCTAAGCTGGGCGGATGTCCGACGTCCCAAATCAAAGTCGGGACAATTCGGCAAACTTATGCGAACATGGGTGCGGCCTGGGTGAGCTGCCCAACGGTGGCCGCCAAAAAGGTGCTGGAGGGCAAGCTTCGTGTAGGCTGGGCTATAGCCCGAGTCAAGCTCCTGCAGCCGAGGGAGCTCCGGTGCTACCGGTGCCGGGAAACGGGCCACGTGGCCGGAAGATGTCCTGCCAGCGTCGATAGGAGCAACTTGTGCCATCGATGCGGGCAAGAGGGCCACAAGGTGGCAAATTGTAGGGCCGACCCCCACTGCACGCTCTGTGCAACGGCGGGGAAACCGGCAAAACATTGGCTCGGGGGCAAATCTTGTTCGGCCCCCAAGCGTAAGATGCAGCGCAGAGGCCAACCGGCGGCGGCTGACAAAGCCCGATCGCCTGTGGTGCCGCCCACGAACGGGACGGGAGGAGAGGCCATGGACGTGGGAACCCAATAAATGGCCCACCTGAAGATCCTGCAGGCGAACATCAACCACAGCGCCCGCGCTCAGGACCTTTTACATCAGAGCGCGGCGCAGTGGTCGATAAACGTGATGGTGGTGAGCGAGCCGTACTTGGTCCCCCCCCGAGATGACTGGGTTGGGGATCACGATAGAACGGTCGCCATCGCCGTCAACAGCGCGAATGGGGCTCCTCCCATTAGCCAGGTCGTGAGAGGCCATGGGTTTGTTGGTGCGCTCCTCGGGGACATCGCCCTAGTCGGGGTGTATTTCTCGCCAAATCGGCCTCTTGCCGAATTCGAGAGCTACCTCGCGGGGCTGGATTCCCTACTCCTCGGTTGGTGTCGGCAGTATCAGGTGGCGGTCGCTGGAGACCTGAACGCCAAATCGACGGAGTGGGGCTCTCTCGAATCGGACCCCCAGGGCGAGGTCCTCGAGGAATGGGTGGCGGCGAATGGCTTGGTCGTCCAAAACCGCGGCACGGCAGACACGTGCGTGCGATGGAATGGGGGCTCGAAGGTGGACGTTACGTTCGCAAGCCCCGGTCTCGCACGCCGTGTCCGAAACTGGGGTGTACAGGTGGGGGTCGAATCTCTATCGGATCACCGTTATATCCGATACGACATCTTCCCCCGTCCTGAGGACCCGAACAGTTTAGGTCGTGCCGCGGTGGCGTTGGGCCCTAGATGGGCGTTGAAGAGACTCGACCGGGACATGCTGATAGCGGCATCCCTGGTCGAGACTTGGCTGCCCGGTCCGGACAGGCCATTCGTGGAGGAGGAGGCAGAGTGGTTGAGAGGAGCGTTGGTACGCATCTGCGACGCAGCCATGCCACGGGTGACGTCCATCCCACCGAAGAGGCAGGTGTACTGGTGGTCGGCCGAACTTGCACTGCTCCGTAGAGCGTGTGTCTCGGCCCGACGCCAGTACGCCAGGTGCAGAAGAAGGGGGCGAAGGCGCCGCAACCCAGACGTCGAGGAGGAGGCTCGGCTCTATGCCGTCTACCAAGGCGCCAAGAAAACGCTGCGGGTAGAAATTGGAGAAGCCAAACGGAGAGCCTGGCAGGAATTGCTGGAGTCGCTGGACAGGGACCCATGGGGCAGGCCGTATCGGCTCGTAATGAGCAAGCTCCGCCCCTGGGCCCCACCGTTGACAGCGGGCATGTGTCCGGATACTTTGGGAAGGATCATCGAAGCCCTCTTTCCTTCAGGTGGGCAAAGGGTGACGCCGCCCATTCCAAGGCGGACAGTGGTGGCATCTGAGGCTGAGGAGATCCCGGAGGTAGAGGCGGGGGAACTGGGGGCTGCTGTGCTTAGGCTTCAAGCCAAAAACACAGCTCCCGGCCCTGATGGGATTCCCGGTCGGGCGTTGGTCCTCTCGCTCCAGAATGGTCTGGAGGAGAGGTTCAGGCGACTTCTAACCGTCTGTCTGCAGCAGGGCCGGTTTCCGGACGCGTGGAAGGTGGGGAAGCTGGTGCTCCTCAAGAAGGAGGGGCGCCCGGCGGACTCACCTTCAGCATACCGTCCAATAGTGCTGTTGGATGAGGCGGGCAAGCTCTTTGAGCGCATCATTGCTGCCCGCCTCAACCAGCACCTCGAGGAGATTGGGCCAAATCTGGCGAACAACCAGTTCGGTTTCCGGCGGGGCAGGTCCACCCTGGACGCTATTTCCAGGGTGAGGGCCCTTGCCGAGGAGGAGGTCGCTCGGGGCGGAGTGTTGTTGGCGGTATCGTTAGATATCGCCAACGCGTTCAACTCGCTGCCCCACGAGTGTATTGAGGCGGCTCTGTCTTATCACGGGGTGCCCGGCTACCTGCGCAGGCTGGTCGGTGATTACCTGAAGGGGAGAGCGGTGGAGTACCCGACGAGGGAAGGTTGGCACCGGAGAAGGGTCCTGCGCGGTGTTCCACAGGGGTCGGTTCTTGGTCCCCTCCTGTGGAACATCGGGTACGACTGGGCGATCCGGGGTGCCAACCTGAGGGGGGTGGAAGTATTGTGTTACGCGGACGATACGCTGGTCACGGCTCGCGGTAACTCTTTCCGCGAAGCCAATGTACTGGCCACGGCCGCGGTAGCACACACAGTACGGAGGATCCAGAGCCTGGGCTTAACTGTGGCTCTCCAAAAGACAGAGGCCGTGTATTTCCACGGGCCCCGGATGAGGCCGCCGGCTGGCGCGCAGCTCGTTGTGGGCGGAGTCTCCATCGGCGTCGAGTCGACGTTGAAATACTTAGGTATTGTCCTCGACAGCCGATGGAATTTTAGAGCACACTTCGAGCAGCTAGCTCCGAAGCTGGCGAGAACGGCGGCCGCCCTCAGTCGGCTCATGCCGAATATGGGAGGGCCTGACTCTGGTTGTCGGCGCCTTTTTGCAGGCGTCGTTCGGTCAGTGGCACTGTACGGTGCGCCCATATGGTCGGACGCCCTGAACGCCCACAACGTGTCCGTTCTGCGGAAATCGCAGCGGATACTGGCGGTCAGGGTGGCTAGGGCGTACCGTACGATTTCGTATGTAGCGGCGTGCCTCCTGTCGGCATCCCTTCCATGGGACCTAGAGGCGAACGTGCAGGCGGTTGTCTTCACAAGGACCACAGAGGCCAAAAGCCGAGGGTCCGCACCGCCGCACGAAGAGATAGAGAGATGGAGGGTGAAGGCGAAAGCCGCCGCAGTCCGGAGGTGGAGGCGCAGACTGCGCACGCCTGGAGCGGGCCACAATTTGGTTGAGGCCATAAGGCCGGTCCTGCGAGAGTGGCTGGAGCGCCTTGGGAGCAGTCGGAGTCTGCTCTCTTACCGCCTCGTGCAGGTCCTCTCAGGGCATGGTTGCTTTGGGAGATACCTGTGCAATGTGGCGAGAAGAGAGCCGACTCCGGCGTGTCACCAGTGCGACGCACTGGAGGACTCCTCCGCGCACACAGTGGAGGAGTGCCCGGCCTGGGCAGTTGAGAGGGCGGAGTTGGCCGCTGTTGTTGGGAGCGACCTGTCGCTACCGAACATTGTTCGTTCAATGATCGACAGCGACAGGGCGTGGGAGGCAGTCTCTGCCTTTTGCGAGACTGTCCTCTCCGAAAAAGAGGCCGAAGAGAGGCGGCGGGAGGACGACCCTTCAGCACACCCTCTGCGGCGCAGGAGGACGGGGCGACGTCGTCGGGCGTACGCCGGCACGGTGGTGCCCTGAGTAAAGGTGGTGGACGTTCTCCTACTCGGCCGTCGGGCGGGACCCTTTTCCCGACGACCTGGTAGGACTTGGTGGTGATGCGGCGACATACACGTTTTCCGGTATGTCGCCGCAGTGGAGAGTCCGGCAGCGGACACAAGCAGTACGGGGGGCCGTAGGGAGAAAGGCCTGGCTGCAGCCCTTACCCCCGTAGCTGCCGAAGACGGGAAACCTGGGGGACATTTTAGTGGCGTAGTCCCGGCGCTCTGTACACGCCGGGGAGTCCCACACACCCCCGCGGCCCAAGTCCCGGAGCCGCGGGATAGTGCGTAAACGCATTTTTACCCCCAGCAAAAAAAAAAAAAAAAAAAAAAAAAAAAGGTTAGGTTAGGTTAGGTTAGGTTAGGTTAGGTTAGGTTAGGTTAGGTTAGGTTAGGTTAGGTTAGGTTAGGTTAGGTTAGGTTAGGTTAGGTTAGGTTAGGTTAGGTTAGGTTAGGTTAGGTTAGGTTAGGTTAGGTTAGGTTAGGTTAGGTTAGGTTAGGTTAGGTTAGGTTAGGTTAGGTTAGGTTAGGTTAGGTTAGGTTAGGTTAGGTTAGGTTAGGTTAGGTTAGGTTAGGTTAGGTTAGGTTAGGTTAGGTTAGGTTAGGTTAGGTTAGGTTAGGTTAGGTTAGGTTAGGTTAGGTTAGGTTAGGTTAGGTTAGGTTAGGTTAGGTTAGGTTAGGTTAGGTTAGGTTAGGTTAGGTTAGGTTAGGTTAGGTTAGGTTAGGTTAGGTTAGGTTAGGTTAGGTTAGGTTAGGTTAGGTTAGGTTAGGTTAGGTTAGGTTAGGTTAGGTTAGGTTAGGTTAGGTTAGGTTAGGTTAGGTTAGGTTAGGTTAGGTTAGGTTAGGTTAGGTTAGGTTAGGTTAGGTTAGGTTAGGTTAGGTTAGGTTAGGTTAGGTTAGGTTAGGTTAGGTTAGGTTAGGTTAGGTTAGGTTAGGTTAGGTTAGGTTAGGTTAGGTTAGGTTAGGTTAGGTTAGGTTAGGTTAGGTTAGGTTAGGTTAGGTTAGGTTAGGTTAGGTTAGGTTAGGTTAGGTTAGGTTAGGTTAGGTTAGGTTAGGTTAGGTTAGGTTAGGTTAGGTTAGGTTAGGTTAGGTTAGGTTAGGTTAGGTTAGGTTAGGTTAGGTTAGGTTAGGTTAGGTTAGGTTAGGTTAGGTTAGGTTAGGTTAGGTTAGGTTAGGTTAGGTTAGGTTAGGTTAGGTTAGGTTAGGTTAGGTTAGGTTAGGTTAGGTTAGGTTAGGTTAGGTTAGGTTAGGTTAGGTTAGGTTAGGTTAGGTTAGGTTAGGTTAGGTTAGGTTAGGTTAGGTTAGGTTAGGTTAGGTTAGGTTAGGTTAGGTTAGGTTAGGTTAGGTTAGGTTAGGTTAGGTTAGGTTAGGTTAGGTTAGGTTAGGTTAGGTTAGGTTAGGTTAGGTTAGGTTAGGTTAGGTTAGGTTAGGTTAGGTTAGGTTAGGTTAGGTTAGGTTAGGTTAGGTTAGGTTAGGTTAGGTTAGGTTAGGTTAGGTTAGGTTAGGTTAGGTTAGGTTAGGTTAGGTTAGGTTAGGTTAGGTTAGGTTAGGTTAGGTTAGGTTAGGTTAGGTTAGGTTAGGTTAGGTTAGGTTAGGTTAGGTTAGGTTAGGTTAGGTTAGGTTAGGTTAGGTTAGGTTAGGTTAGGTTAGGTTAGGTTAGGTTAGGTTAGGTTAGGTTAGGTTAGGTTAGGTTAGGTTAGGTTAGGTTAGGTTAGGTTAGGTTAGGTTAGGTTAGGTTAGGTTAGGTTAGGTTAGGTTAGGTTAGGTTAGGTTAGGTTAGGTTAGGTTAGGTTAGGTTAGGTTAGGTTAGGTTAGGTTAGGTTAGGTTAGGTTAGGTTAGGTTAGGTTAGGTTAGGTTAGGTTAGGTTAGGTTAGGTTAGGTTAGGTTAGGTTAGGTTAGGTTAGGTTAGGTTAGGTTAGGTTAGGTTAGGTTAGGTTAGGTTAGGTTAGGTTAGGTTAGGTTAGGTTAGGTTAGGTTAGGTTAGGTTAGGTTAGGTTAGGTTAGGTTAGGTTAGGTTAGGTTAGGTTAGGTTAGGTTAGGTTAGGTTAGGTTAGGTTAGGTTAGGTTAGGTTAGGTTAGGTTAGGTTAGGTTAGGTTAGGTTAGGTTAGGTTAGGTTAGGTTAGGTTAGGTTAGGTTAGGTTAGGTTAGGTTAGGTTAGGTTAGGTTAGGTTAGGTTAGGTTAGGTTAGGTTAGGTTAGGTTAGGTTAGGTTAGGTTAGGTTAGGTTAGGTTAGGTTAGGTTAGGTTAGGTTAGGTTAGGTTAGGTTAGGTTAGGTTAGGTTAGGTTAGGTTAGGTTAGGTTAGGTTAGGTTAGGTTAGGTTAGGTTAGGTTAGGTTAGGTTAGGTTAGGTTAGGTTAGGTTAGGTTAGGTTAGGTTAGGTTAGGTTAGGTTAGGTTAGGTTAGGTTAGGTTAGGTTAGGTTAGGTTAGGTTAGGTTAGGTTAGGTTAGGTTAGGTTAGGTTAGGTTAGGTTAGGTTAGGTTAGGTTAGGTTAGGTTAGGTTAGGTTAGGTTAGGTTAGGTTAGGTTAGGTTAGGTTAGGTTAGGTTAGGTTAGGTTAGGTTAGGTTAGGTTAGGTTAGGTTAGGTTAGGTTAGGTTAGGTTAGGTTAGGTTAGGTTAGGTTAGGTTAGGTTAGGTTAGGTTAGGTTAGGTTAGGTTAGGTTAGGTTAGGTTAGGTTAGGTTAGGTTAGGTTAGGTTAGGTTAGGTTAGGTTAGGTTAGGTTAGGTTAGGTTAGGTTAGGTTAGGTTAGGTTAGGTTAGGTTAGGTTAGGTTAGGTTAGGTTAGGTTAGGTTAGGTTAGGTTAGGTTAGGTTAGGTTAGGTTAGGTTAGGTTAGGTTAGGTTAGGTTAGGTTAGGTTAGGTTAGGTTAGGTTAGGTTAGGTTAGGTTAGGTTAGGTTAGGTTAGGTTAGGTTAGGTTAGGTTAGGTTAGGTTAGGTTAGGTTAGGTTAGGTTAGGTTAGGTTAGGTTAGGTTAGGTTAGGTTAGGTTAGGTTAGGTTAGGTTAGGTTAGGTTAGGTTAGGTTAGGTTAGGTTAGGTTAGGTTAGGTTAGGTTAGGTTAGGTTAGGTTAGGTTAGGTTAGGTTAGGTTAGGTTAGGTTAGGTTAGGTTAGGTTAGGTTAGGTTAGGTTAGGTTAGGTTAGGTTAGGTTAGGTTAGGTTAGGTTAGGTTAGGTTAGGTTAGGTTAGGTTAGGTTAGGTTAGGTTAGGTTAGGTTAGGTTAGGTTAGGTTAGGTTAGGTTAGGTTAGGTTAGGTTAGGTTAGGTTAGGTTAGGTTAGGTTAGGTTAGGTTAGGTTAGGTTAGGTTAGGTTAGGTTAGGTTAGGTTAGGTTAGGTTAGGTTAGGTTAGGTTAGGTTAGGTTAGGTTAGGTTAGGTTAGGTTAGGTTAGGTTAGGTTAGGTTAGGTTAGGTTAGGTTAGGTTAG